>PVKA01053812.1:0-11057 GCA_004027165.1 Ctenomys sociabilis | reverse complement strand
CAAAGACTTCATGAACATGAATCAAATTGAAGAGGAAATATTTCAAAGAATTAAAACCTGGGATCTTATCTTGTTGAAAAGTTTTCTGCACATCAAAGGAAATCACCAATGAAATAAAAAAGAAACCCATGAATTGGAAAAAATTTAGTCAACTGTCCCTCTGACAAAGGACTTCTGTATAGAACATAGAATTTTTTTAAAAAAATCAAGCCCTCTAAATTCAAAACCCCAATCCAAATTTGGGCATTTGAGATGAATACGCACTTCTCAGATGAAGAAATACAAACAACAAATAAGCATATTTAAAATGTTCAAAATCATTAATAATTTGAGAAATTCAAGTGAAAACAACACTGAGATTCCGTGTCACTCCAGAAAGAATAGCTTTCATCAGGAAATCAATTAATAACAAATACAGGAGTGGCTGCAGAGAGAAATGAACCCTTGTCCACTGTTTGCAGTAGTGTAGACTGGTACAATAACTGCAAATCAGTATGGGGATTCCTCAGATAGCTAGGATGGAGGTCATCAATGTGACTATTCCTCTCCTGGGTATTTTTCCAGAAGAACTTGAAACATTGTACCACAGTGATATACATACACCCATGTTTTTAGCCCCATAATTTGTCATAGCCATATCTTGGAAGTAAGCCATAATGCGCATCAACTGAGGAATAGACAGAAAGATATGGTATTTTGTTTTGTATTTAATTTTTAATTAATTTTTATAAAACAAGGGTCTCAATTTGTGCATCTCTTGTGTTTGTCACTTGTTTTCTTAGTAGCAGAGATCTGATATTGTTCATGACAGACCTGCAAGAATATTGTATTTTTGTCCCTAGGTGTAGCCAATATAATATTGAAAGTACCTGATGGGTAAGACTTCTGAGAACTTTTGAAAATAGATTTGTATGCACTAACTCTTCTGTATAGAATCACCATTGATTTTTTTGTTGAACTCCTTATATTTTTCTTTTGCCAAATAATTATTCTATCCTTGGTATAACACTTGCTTTTTATTTATTATTTTTCCTTTTATATATTTAGTACAGGGTCTCCCTAAGCAAATGGGACTTGTAGTGCTCATCCTGGTCTAGCCTCCCCAGCACTGGAATTACAGGCTTGCACCACTATGTTCAGACTTGTTTGTGGGCTGAGCACACACTTGGGGCAGGGCCAGTGTGGCATGCAGGACTGGGGACTGAGCCCTGATCCCTGCACTTCCATCACAGGCACTTAGTCCACTGAATTATCTTGCCAGCCAACACCTGCTGTTTAGAAAATAAAACCACAGTTAAAATATATTAAAATGGAGAGTTACATTAGTCTTCCTTTTCTCACTTAAGATCTTGGGATAATAAAAAAAAATAACAACAACTATTTTGTTATCTCAGCCACATTCAGTAAGATGCCCATCTGATTCAGTGATTTGAGATACCATCATTATGGTATAAGGTACTTCTATTATATTTAGATTTATTTCTGGGCTTTAAATTTTATTCTATACACACACATCATGATTTTTTCTTTCTACAATCCTTCCTTTGTCTACACCTGTCAAAAGTGGGCACTCCATTGACATTCAACTACCTTAGGTGCCTGAACTCGACACCACCATCCAACACAGTCCAACATTCTGCAACCATAGTGAGTTATTCAAAGAAATTGTCGACCATAGCCATTTACAGCTCAGCTTAATATTATGGGCTCACGATGTATACTTCATTTTTATACTTTTCTGCTGGATGGTTAAGACCTAGGTAGATCAAAACTTATATACCAACACAAGAACTTTATATTTCCTATGTGGTCATTGAAGTCCTCTCAGGGTTTATCTTGTAGTCCTATACCTTATTCTGTAGTTCCTTTGTCTGTGTCATCCATGTGGATGAGTCACGGCCAATGCTTGTAATGATGTGTGTGTATAGACAGTACAGTTGGGATAGATAACGCTGTGCTTCTACATAATTCTATGAGAGGCAAGATCTGCACTAATGGTGGTTGGACAGGATATTATGTCGGCTTTTAGTACTAGGGTCATCCACTAGGTAAATAATTATTGAATTTTTGATATAATTCAGGTATAAAAAATAAGATAAATAAGCACTGATAAGAGATATCTGCTAAAATAATATCTGTAAATATAATATCATGTATGCACCTTGTACAATACCAAAACGTTATGAAAATAGTTTGCAATGTATTAATTCATCGAATCTGTATGGCTAAGGTGTCTTGAAACTGTCTGATTGACATTTGTATTTTAATAAAATAAAAATAAAGGAAAAAAATTTATTCTAATTTTCTTTCATGGAGAACCTTGGTTGCTGATTTTCTCAGTGGCAGTATGACTAGGATCTTGTGGAGAATTAGCTGTACAGTCACTGACAGCAATTATAGTACTCCATATTCATCTGTGGGATGGGTGTGGAGGCTGCAAGGTGTGCTGATGTCCTGGGACATTGAAGGCCCCACTGGTTCCTGTACATGACTGAGTCTTGCAGCTGTGTTCTTCCTCTTTGTTCCTGTCTTTTCTGGACATCTAATCTGAGTCAGTTCTTTCAGGGACCAGAGTGGTCAGAGACCGAAAGCATTTGCTTGGACTTTGGTCCAGTCGGCTGGTTAAGCAGATTATTACTTTAATCTCCCTTCAAAGCTGAGAATCCACGAGGCAGATGCTGTAGTTTTCTTTCCATGAGCACTGTCAGCCTTTGGAGTTGAAATGATATAGGCAAAAATCAAACTTTTTCCTACCTTTTTTATGTTTATTCCATTTATTTCTTTCTGTTGAATTGTTTTAGCCTTTTATTTTATGATTTTTAAATTGAGCATTCTTTGGTTATTATAATATTTTTTTATTAATGTTGATCAAGCTCTATAAATTCTGTAGTTCTAAATATACTTACAAATAAAAATTGATGTTTCCTACCATATTTTATGCTTTTTTGTTTATTTTTTTCACTATGAAGTTTGGGCTGACCTTTAATACCTGGGTTTGTTTTTTATTTTTTGTATCAGGATCAAACTCAGGACCTTGCACTTAACATGTAGGCACTTATGTCACTAAGTGTCTCCCTGGCCCTGGTCTTGAATTCCTTATGCAGTACAGAATGGCCTTGAACTCACTGTGATGTACACTGGGACATATAGTCCAGGGCTAGGACTATAAGCATGTGCCATCAGACTCAGACTGATAAAAACCTCATATGATTGTTTAGCCAAAGCAATACATGAAAGATTCTAGTTTATAATCAAATTTTTATTTAAAGTAACATTATTTGTGTTTTTATATTGTCTTATTGAATGACAATTATATGATTTTTCTTTTTGTTTTTCTTCATTGCCCTTTTCTTTTACCAGTTTCATATTGTGCATTTTATTCTAACTCCATTTCAAACAATTAATCTTCAAGGGATAATTTCTAAAAAATGTGAGATCGCACTGGCTGATAGAATAAAACTGACAGAACCTGACATTATTTATTTATTTGTTTATTTTTGGTGGAACTGGAGATTGAACTCATTCCCTTGTGCTTGCCAGGAAAGTGCTTATTCCACTGAGCCATCTGCCTGGCCCTGACATTATTTATTGTAGAATATTTAACTTACAGTGGAACTAGAATGCACACATAGGTTAGAACATGTATCGTACATCATAGTTTTCTACTTACAATTTTGGAAAATTAGTTTTTTTCTTTACTAGTTCTGTGCAAAGCAAAATAGTGTTTTGTCTGTTCATTGGATGAAACACACATAAATTTTAAATTTATTCTCTTAGGGCTTTTATTCCTACCTGGCCTTCTTTTTCCTCCAGAGGTTTGATTGTCATAGTTAAAACCCATGGTGCAGTTAGCTCATTGTTACATCAGGACAGGGACTGCTATATACAAAAACAGAGAAGACAAAGCCCTATGTCATAGTTGTGGAAAGAAGTGACTTCTACCCCTCACTACTATAGTCTCTGCCTACAAAAAGCCTGGTGGAGAAATTGGTAGGTTGAAAAATTCTGGTGTCATATTTACAGAAATCATTATTTTGGGGACGATAAATAGTTATAATGATGGGAATAACTATGTAAGATGTTCAGAGACTAGTGGTGAGAAGCATAACTTCCAGTAAAACTATTTAGTGAAAGCGGTGATATATATATAATCCAGACTTAGCTGTCAAATGGGTGGACAGATTATTTCTACTGAGCTAATCCTAGCAACTAAACTATTGTAAAGTGATATCCAAGCAGCATATTGAGAAGACACAAAATGAGTCATTCTTAGATGTGCTTAAACTGAGAGTGTTGTTTTGATTTATGGATACTCAGCGAGGACTTTTGACTCTGGGAAAGAGGTCAAGAACAATCTCAAAATATTTATATATTTTATGTTGATTTCTCAGGATAAGCACCATGAATAGGGGAGCATAGGCAGGGGTTTGATGTTTTATTTTGAAATATTATAGCTGCTAGTAATAATAACTTTGAAAGTGAGTAAGAAAGACAAAAAAGTATAGCAAAGAGATTCTTCCTTGAAAGGACTGTGTGTGGAATTAGTAGCTTGAAAATAGAATTTCAGAAAATAAAATCAGGACCATGAACCAGACTAGGAAGACCTACCTGAATTAGTAAAACAATTATGTTTACAAGCATTTGAAATATTTTTTCAAAATCATTTCTTATTCACTTATTCATCTACAGTCTGTTTAATTATCCAGCTATCCACTTTCTGTCAAAATATAAACAATCCACTAAGAAAACAATATGTAATGTATTAATTATTGAACCTGTCCTACTAATTTGATTTGAAACTGTCTCATTGCTATTTGTTCTTCAATAAAATTATGGAAAAAATATAAGCAATCAAGTAAGATAAAATATCTAGTGGAGATGTGAATACATGACTGCTATAGAAACCTAAATGCTATTTTTGTGAAGATTACTAGAAATGACTCATACACAACTTCAGGTACTTTGGAAAGGAGGCTTTCTGAGAGTAGTGAAGGACTTCAGTGATAGTGATTTTAGCAGTCACATAGCACTATCAATCTGGAAAAAAGGGGGAGTGGACAATCATGTTAGAAGTCAGATGCCTATTCTTTTTTTCTTTTATTTTAATGTGTCAGAGATTATGAAAACATTCATTATGCAGAGTTGGCAATATACATACTGCTTCTTAGTCCTCTTTATTCCCCTTTTCCTCCTCTAACTCTCCTCTTCTTCCATTCCTAAATCCCTTTTTCCATCTGCAAGAAGTCCTTCCCTCTGTTTTGCCACAGCTTGTTGTTTGCTTATTTATTTGTAAATTTGGAGACAGGGTTTCACTAAATTGTCCAGGGTGGGCTTGAACTTGTAAGCCTCCTGTTTTAGTGTCCCAGAATGCTGAAATTGCAGGTGTGAGCCACCGCAGTCCATCACTGCTAATGTTTTAATGTAACCTCTTATAGTACATTCTTTCCTAGGTTATGTTGTCTTGAAATAGAAGACTGTGCCAGAGCACACTCACAAACACACACACATGAACGCATGCACTCATGCATGCAATATGGTGAGCATCCTTCACACAGATTTTGTATTCTTTGAACTAAAGAGGAGATGATGGCCTGGAGAGATGGCATGGTAGTCTAAGCACCTGCCTGGTAAGTGTGAGGACTCTGGTATCCAATGCTCTGTCAGCCAGAAACTGGGCATGGTGGTGCATGCCTGCAATCCGAGTGCTGAGGAGGGATTACAGGAGACAGAAGGATCATTGCGATGTGAGCTGCACACTGAGATCCTGTATCAACAAATATGAATAATGAATTTTGTTTTTAAAAAAGAAAGTTAAGATAATAATGATAATAAGAATTTATTATATATGTGTAGGAATCTGTTAGTCACTCCATAGTCCCTGGGAGGATTGAGAAAATGAAGATGAAATAATAGCTGAGGTCAGGTGATGGACCAAGCCCGGTAGGCAAAAGCCCCTCTCCCCCCAAAGAACAGTAAGTGCCTTTATTCATACCTTTATAAAGTTGCCCAGTGGTTAGTAACCCAGTGTCCAGGCAGGATATTTTGCTCAAGACTGAGGTAGCTTGACTGCTTTAGGCCACAAGGCCTCATCCTGCCCTCACGCATATAATCAAAGCTTCAGTGGCTCCCACACATGTGATCTGTGTGCTAGGTTATTTTCTAAGCTTTGTATACATTCACTTATTAATCTTTACAAAAATACTTATAAAGTAGGTGGTACTTTTATCCAGTTGCACTGATGGGGGCATTGAGGCAGAGAGGTCAGTTATCCAGAGCAATGCAGTAAGTAATTCAGCTATAGTTAGGTACTAATGTACTGTATTTTTTCAAGAGTAATACTCAAACACTAAATAATCCTCAAAACTTTTCTTGTTGAGAACCCTTCTTCGAGTCTAGTGTTATCTGTATACTGGAAGCCAGGTTAATTATGCCTCTTGATATTTTCTGACACCAATTTAGTTATGAGATTCAGGACCCTGAGTCTTCACATACCTTTCTATATAATGAGGATCCTTTATTGTTACCACACAATACAACAGATGAGCTTGATAATTTGAGAAGAGAAAAATAAATTCAAATTATTTCTTCTAGATGTGTATGTCTGTGTTGCCAAATGAATCACATTTTTTCTGCATGGTCGCTCACATAATTCTCAGTTTACCATTCTGGAATTTACTATCAATCTAATTTTATTATTTGTAGAACCTTAGAATTTCATCCATAGACTTTTCCATCCAATTCTAGTGAAAATCCTCTATCTTGTTAGAAAGAAGCTGTTGTAGAAGTTGAAGTAACGCTCTCAGCATCCCAGAGACAGTGGCTGAGCTCTGATGTGAACACGAGTCCCTCAGTTATTGGCTAGTGTTCCTGCAGCTGCCTTCTGAATTGGAGAATTCCTTGCACAATGCCCATATTTCTTAAATTTTGTTCTTCAATCCAAAACTCTGGATATAATTTTTACAAAGTATAATATAGTTATATGTGTTCTACATACAGCATTTATAGGGGATTAAGGAAAAAACAGAAATTTGTTCTTCAATTGTGCCCACTGGAATGGATCTTACTAAGGTATAATAGTCTCTAGAAAGAACACATTTGTATATTTTCTAAAAGTTTAATACCTCCTTACATTACTCCTCCAACCTCTCCGTATCCTGAATCTTGGAAAGGTTTTCAATAAAATGCATCGAAGAACTCTATTTATAGGTATTTCCTTTTTATTTGATATCATTTTATCTTACCTGATGGTATCAATGTAACCCACAACTGTGTATTAATATAGAAGAAATGCAAGATTGGTATCTTTTTCTCATATAGCTTCCTTTTTCTCAATCAGTGTAACTTCCCCCCATTTTCCTAGTCTTTCAGCTTTAACTTAATGTTTTTTGTTTTTCCTGATGGCACTGAAGTACATACAGACATAATTCTTCCAACATTTTGTGATGACCAAGAATGGCTAGGGTGAGTGACTATTTCTCTAGGAGCCACTGGCTTATTCATTCACATGTTGATTTAAGGAAAGATCATTATTCAGGCCAAATTATTCATGCTGTGAGCTTCATTCCCTGAGCTTTGGCCAATATTTTGGATTTGTATTTCTTAAATCTGCTACTAATTTACTTTTGTTCCTGTTTTCCCCCAAAACACCAGTTCCCTTGAGGAAGGTCCATGGTTTACTCACCTAGGGGTGTGGCCCATTGTATTCCTAGGTATTTTCACAATCATCCTCTAGCTACTACATCCCTGTAGATTAAGTAAAGAATGAAAATTCACTAGTTTATTAGATGAGGAACAGACAGGCATCCGGAAATTTGGGAGAAGTACCTGAGTAGATAAAAGATGAAGCAAAGCCTCCTTGACCAACCTACGTATCTGGTTTAAAGTAAGCACTAATTTGGAATAGGTACCCTTTTCAATGGCAGCCTTGTAAAGAAATGCCCTAACTCAGTCTCTATGGTTGGCGTATTCTCCCGAGAATTCTCCATAGACATAATTTGTTTCTCTAGATTTCATTGGCACAATTAAATTTCTCATAGATAAATATGTATGGTAGATCCTGCCACATTTTACAGAATGTAGAATCTGGAATGGCACTTGATAAATCTCATTTGAGACACAGAAGACATGCCAATTTCTTTTGGAATTGCCATATACAGTTTGAATTCCAGTTAACTTTGGAGGTATGAAAATGACAAGTAATTCATTGTCAATAACCTGACTATTTGTGTTCCCTAAATAGCTGCTAAATAAAATATTTATGTCTGAATAGCTATTTCTATATCTTTAGCTTAGATCTTATAATTATTCTGTAGTCTTTGTCTCACTAAAATTTTATAGCTTCCAGGTTGATATTTCTGAATTGCAGAAATTCTTACTCTAGCCAACATTTGTTATTTGACATGGTTGGAGGAAGTCTTGTTAGGAAAGGCCCCAGATTTTATCCTAAAATATACTGGGAGCTATTCAGACCAAATATTCATGCTGTGAACGTCATTCCCTGAGCTTTGGCCAAGACTTTATTCTACTCTTGTTATACTCATTGTAATATCCTTTGCAATTCTTGGAAGATGGTCCTTGCCACAGAGATTTACATTTACTGTTCTTCATTCCTAACACGCTTTTCTTATTTTCAATTAGTTAAAATGGCAGCAAATCAGAAAAGCTATTCTTTTTTTCTTTTTCCTCTGCATTTTAGGGAAGGATCTTCAGGGTTTTCAGGGTCTCACTCCTAGATCTGACTCGTAGTAATCCACCTGTTTTATAGACTCTCACTGGGATTTCAGGTGCATGCCACCACTCCCAGTCTCAATTGCCATCTCAGCATGCCCTGGGGGCGGGGCTGGCATTGGAGGTCTGGAGATTGAACCCAAGGTCCCTGTGCCTGCTTGCAGGTGCTTTATCCGCTGAGCTATTTGGCTTACCCTGAGAAAAGCTATTCTAAAACATTATATTGCTCATACCACCACCAGATCTCACTCTCTGTCATGGTTCCCTTTTTATGACCTTCTTAGATAATCTTGTTACTACTGGTAATTTGTTTTGCTAATTTATACTCTCTTTGTGTAGGCACTCATTCACTGCTTATCTATCTAATATTTCAGTTAAGTAGAAGCTCAGTCTTTGTTCCCTGATATAGCCTTAGCAATTAACACACAGTAGTTACTCCCTAATTACCTTTTGGATAAACAAATGAATAAGTTATAGAAGAGACCCCAAGCTATGTATTTTGGGAAAAACCTTCCAATATCACATATAGGGATTTGTTCTGATATTTGTTCTGATATTTGTTAAACGACAAATACTGGTTGGAGTCAAAATTGATCATGAGGCCACAGTTAACAAAGGGAATGTATTTGTCTTTCAATGAGCAGGTGGCATGGTTGGATGATATGTGAGTGAGTGACATACAAAGTGGCTGAGCACTGTTAGCTTGGGAAAGGGGAGGTTGGAGCCTACAGTGGTTTCCTGACTACTGTACTTAGATGCCCCAATGAAATGCTTCTTTTCAACTTGTTGAACATGACTGTTAAGGAGGCAGGAATGTTTTGCATTTTTTTCTGAAAGAAATGAGATTAGCTTTTGTTCTCAAAGCAAGGAAGGCATCATTACTTTCTAATTTTATTTTGAACTTTGAAATTCAAAAAGAAATGACTTCGGCATTTTTATGATAAAAAATAATTCTTTCTGTTCATAGTTCCCAAAGTGAGCTGCTTATTTTACCAGAAGTCATCACACACTCTCTTCTTCTATATTAGCACTATTTTACACTCTCTTTTTGACTGTATGCATTTAGAATAAGGTAGAGAAGAAAGAGGTGACTGACAAAAATAGAATATTTCTGTTCTATTTTATGAAACTAAGAAAAAAGCTTAGATTCTAGTGATATTCCTTACTGTTTGGAAATTTTTATCTCCTTTCAATAATTAAAAAAAAATTGTGATTTAACTAAGAAAAAATAACCTGACCATTTCCATGTGTTTCTATAATAGCAAAATATCCAAGTGAAATGAGTAATCATAACAGTCCAGCTGCTCAGCAAGGATATTTTCTTGTTAGAAACACATCTTTTCCTCAACAGTGAATACTATAAACTTAAATTGTGTCGACTGTTGCTACCATGAAGCTACACGCTGCCCCCTTCAGGTAACTTGGGAAATCATTATTTTCCAGAAATATGTCTCCCATCACCAGATTTTTAAGAAAGGTAAAAGCTGAACACTGGTGGCATTGCTTGTTTTTATTTAAAAAAAATTCCAGATTGAGTTTTAAATTTGCTTATCTTACTAAGTATAATAAATTAAGACTCCATATCCCACACTGGGCAATTCATAAACCTGGAGATACTGCTTTGCTAAACTGTCTCATACTACATATATTAATGAATGTAGAGTTCTGTGTTTATCTGTCTCTTCTCTTGCTGTGAGATTCCTGGAAAAGGGTCTTTTCTTTTCAATTTCTAAAATTTTCTTTTTTTCTTCTTTTATTTATTTTATTGAAGAACAAATAGCAATGAGACAGTTTCAAGACAAATTAACAGGACAGATCCAATAAATCAATACATTGCAAACTGTTTTCATAATGTTTTGGTATCGTACAAGGTGCATACATGATATTATACTTACAGACATTATTATAGCAGATGTCTCTAATCAGTGAATTACGAGAGTGTATCTGTTTGCTTATCTTATAAACGGTCTTTTCTTGGTGTATCTCTTTGTGTTGTCATCTTTTCTCCATAGTACAATGCTTGTGTAGCATATTGAAAGCCATATGTATGTTAAATTATGTAAACATTGAGTCAGTAGGTTTCAAGGAATAAATATTGAATTTCTTTAGTTGATAGTATAAGTACCTGTCTCATCTGTTCCAATTCTTAGCACTGTGACTTTGTGTGTGTGTTTTCTTTTTGTAAGGAACACTGATGAGAAATAGCATTATGCCATATCAGAAGTGCAAAACCAACTTCCTAGTAGTGGATGCTGGATACAAGAAATATTTAGAATATTATTTTTTTCCTCTGTATGTGTGTGTGTGTGTGTGTGTGTGTGTGTGTGTGT
>PVKA01053811.1:0-11058 GCA_004027165.1 Ctenomys sociabilis | reverse complement strand
CGCGCTGTCTCTGGCCGGTCTCAGGAGCTGGGCAGGTGCGGGCGGGGGCGGGCGGGGGCGGGCGGGATGATCATCTTAATTTTACATTGCAAAATTATAGTGCAATAAATTATAGGCAAAATTAATCCAAATAATATTTCATATATAAAAATGAAATATCTCATGCACATACATATGAAATATATATATATATATATACATATTTTAATAAATAATATATAGGGAAAAGTGTATTAATAAACAGATTAAGCCGGGCGTGGTGGCGCATGCCTGTAATCCCAGCACTCGGGAGGCTGAGGCAGGAGGATTGTTGAGAGTTCGAGAGCAGCCTGAGCTACAAAGTGAGCTTAAGGCCAGCCTGAACTACATAGTGAGACCCTGTCTCAAAAAGACAAAAAAAATAAAATAAAATAAAATAAAATAAAATAAACAGATTAAATTCACAAAAGAATTTTTGTTATACTTGAGCTGAAGTATTTAGTGTAAGGAGTGTTGAATTTCTTCTGTTCGGCTAACTTGAAAAATAGTACCCTGATCATGCACTGAATTCATGATGTTCAGTGCTATCAACACAATTTTACAATTAAATTACACAGACAAAATTTTATCAGTTATCCATTTGACTTAGGTACTCTTCTCTTGTTGCTGGGACACAATATTCAACACCCCCTGTTAAGGGAGAAAAGGTTTATTTAGCTTACAGTTAACGGTGATTTCAACCCATAGTTGGCTGGTGCCAGGGCAGAGCGCCTCATGGGTAACCATTCATGGTGGTGAGAAACAATGGAGAGCAAAGGGAGGGACAGAAGCTGTGGCTGAAGCCTCTCTCCCCTCCTCACATTGTACTGCAGATTACCCACAAAAGGGCATGAGTAGCACTTACACCCATAATCCTAGAACTGGCTCATGAATTAGTCACAAATTCTAGAAGCTGCCACAGTGACTGCATGAGGCTTTGGAGGGACACCTAGACACAAATCATAACACCATTCAACTCTTTATTTATTCAGGTAACCAACAGTCTTTCAAAGTTGACTTTATAAGCCATCAATTATAAGTTATTTTATGAATAAGAAGTAAGTGAAAAAACAATTTGTGAATTCAAATCTGGCATAAAAATAACAATCTTGCACACCTGGATTGGTTCCATATTCCTCTCATTCTGAGGTTTCTTTCATTGATCTGAAGGGATTCTGTTTCTTTTTCTACCTCTTTTTGATTTACAATACCGTGGTATGGCATTAGTAATAACTTGCATGTGTATGAAGAGTTAAATAATATCTGTTAATGAATATTCCCCTTTTGTAATTACCATAAGGCACTTGTGAATCTGTAAGACAATATTCAATAGCTTTCCTTCTCCCTGGAAAAACTATTTTTTTCACTATTATCAATGTATGTCCCTCTTGTCTTTTATGTGAACACAATAACTTCTTTTACTGGATCCTACAAAAAGCTCACGAAATGATTCAAATATCTTCTATTGATATTTAAGCATGAGAAATTTTGAGAATACTTTAATGCAGATTAAAATAAACACACAAAGTGACAACAGTGAATACAACTTGACTAAAGTGATAAAAATACAAACAAGTTTGACCTTGCAAAAGCCAGGATATTTGGCTTATACCTGTCCTTTAGCCACCTGACTACAAAATAACACTCATTATAAGATAATGAGGCACAAATCATCGCATGAAAATGGACACTCTTCAGAAAAATCTATTGACATTTTTATTGAAACTCATAATGTGCTGGAAACTGATAATTATTGAAGGACATCTAAGGAATGCAATTGTGGTCAAGACTTCTGTAGTCAAATGTTACCTGTAAGCCTCTCACAAGAACATAGAAAGTGTGGTAGAAACAACTGCTCAAGGAATGCATACAGGATAGGTCTTGAAGCTTAAGACAACTCAGAGATTTGAGCAGAAAGATATTCAATGTTAGATGAATGAAAAGGTGATAACAGAAAACCCCTGAATTTCTCAAAACATTTCCTCATGCCAAATCTTCAGATTTCATTTAATTGATGCAGAAAAAATCTGTTAATTTCTATTTCTCTTCACAAAATGACACATGATGGAATTTAGCAGAAAAGCTACTGGCTGTGTACTCTAGAAACACAAAGAGGCACCTTGCCTTTTACTTACAAGTTGTAGCCCTTAAATACAATTCAAGTGCAAAATAAATCCACTTAGAGCAGGCATTATGCCATTCAGATTAATGAATACATATGTGATAGTCCTTTATAATTATGATTCTCTGGGAACATTCACTGAAAATCCATTTGGTTGATATGAGGTAATGTGGTTACTCTTATCAAAGAGCACTAGATATAATAAGGAACGAGTCAAGTATTGCTTGACATTGCAATACTCAGATACGTTTTATTTGTTGGAAAAATACTTTTGAAATTTCATCTGTCTAATCTCATTTGTTATTGTCAGGATTCAGAGGCAGCAACTGTGGGGGCGGTGGTGGTAGCACAGCAGAGAAGCAGAAATGGGTGGAGGGGAGGAAGACTTTATTAACTCTGAAGATACAGAAAGGATGGAGGGCAAGGGGACTGGAAGATCCTCTACCTGAGACAGGAAGGATGAGACTATGGATTTTTGCTAGGGGCAGAGTTTGAGGGGCAGTTTAATGAGTCCCAGGGAACTGATTGGAGGCTCCCTTGTGTGGGCAAGAGAAGTAAAAGGAAGTTGTATACAGAACCGGAGTGGGGAAGAAGAAAGTGGTGATTGGGAAGATAGGCTGTTGTTTTGGGGGATTCAGCCAAGTTGGGTCACCACAGGGTCGTAACCTATCAGTTATCATCACAGCCATACAACTTTTAATATGAAGAAGCCCTCAGTGAAATATGTAGACACTGCCTAACTGCTGGCTTAGATACAGCACATGTCCTGCATGCGTTAGGTTGCACGCAAAGGACCTACAAATTTGGTTTACCTCGCAATTGATACACACATGACCTAGTCATTTATCCAAGACCTCACTCCTAATATCATCCATCACCTTAGGATGTCAACAGATAGGTTTTGGAGGAACATGACTGTGTAGGAAGACTTGCATGAATTTGAGCTGAGATGACTCTGCACAGATTTGAAATATACTTAAATGAATACACGGTAGGGCCAGCCAGACAGCTCAGCAGACTAAAGCACCTGTTTAGGCAGAGTGCAGTGGCTGGAGTTCAGTCCCCAGAGTGCCATGCCAGCCTTGCACCCGGGGTGCACTGAGACAGTGATTGAGACTAGGTGTGGTGATGCATGCCCACAATCCCAGTGCTTGGGCAGCTGTAAACAGGAGAATCACTAGGAGTCCCATCTATGTAGTGAGACCCTGCAGACCCTGTACTAAGTACATTTCAAAAAGAGGGTAATAATTAATGGACAAATAAAGCATTCAAATCTCATTTAAGCACAAAATAGTATTTTCAATGCTAAATAGTCTTGAAAAAAATCAATGTCATTCAATATATTAAGTGAATACTATTTATCAAAGTTAAATTTGGAGCCTACAAAAATGCTGATAACAGAAAACAATATTAAAATAAATTATTGTAAGGAATGGGATCCTACGACTAATTTGTGATCTATCTCAATGCATTTTAGGGATCTGGCAATTTTATTAACTAATTCCTAGTGATATAGGGGAATGAAACTCCTGACCTAAAAGGTACGTAGGATGAATTCTTGTTCTGTAAAACCAAAGAATATACTGTAGGAGCAAACAGAGGTTAACAGCAGAATATATTTATTGGGAGAAAGAAAGATTCACTAGGTGAGCATGAGGTGGGGCACAACTATGGTCAACTCATGAGATTACAAGCACCATTGCTTAGGTAAAGTTGATTAAATCCAGATGAGGAGGGGAGTCACGGAGCAGGCCGGCAGGAATACAGGACAGGTTTGGGTTAGTGACTCTTCGGGGCTCTTTCAAGGTGATTTACACCTATGTAGAATGTCAATCCCTGATGCCCATCCCTAGGGAGGTGTTTGACTACATTTGCTTTCTCTTTGTCTTTTGTTCAGGCCCATAGTGGGAGTGTCTGCCTCTTCCAAAGTTGCAAAGTCACCTTGTCTTCTGAACTGTCTCTTTGAGGGCCTGGCCCTGTCTGACTGCCTGTAACATCTCTATCTAATTAATTGCCCACAACACTAGCACATTTTAACAATTGGGGTTAAGCTATATTTATCTCATTTCAGTTTATTTATCAAAGTACTTGGTTCAAAATAAAGCATAAATGTTTGTAAATTATAAATAAGTTTAGGAAAGGTTGTCTACCATACTTGTTATGGTTCACTCACAATAGGAACCAGATCAGCCAGACTGGAATTTAGAAAGCCATTTATTACTAAGCTCAGGGCCCCTGGTCAGCTCTCACACAGGACAAGACTGAAAGGCAGGTATCCCAGGAAGCAGGGGGCTTTTAAAACATGGTACCACATTCTGTTTGGTAAACAAATTCTTACACAAAACAATGCTCTCAAGGTCATTGTAACCACTACTCAAACTAACTTTCCTGGGCCTTTCTTTTAGTTTCTGCTTATCTTGCACCTGAATACTTGCCTGCAGCCATATCCTTTTGAAGTCACCTCTGCAAGCAAACTTTGTTTATAGGAATTAGTGAGGTGCGAATTTTATCTCAGCAAACAGCAAAAAACACCCACTAGTTTTTAAACAAGTTAGAACAGTGGCTTTTTTACACAACAGAAAACACAAGATTTATATTTATGGTCTAAAATGTGAGTTGATCCATTACAATACTAACTAAAATGCTTATCAGAGTGATTTTTTTCACTGTAAATTTGTTAATATGAATGCATTGTCTAATGCATTGAAAGCCAGCTATTTAAAACTCAGCATTTAAAACAAGGGATTGAAAAATACTTTGAACTCAAAAATTCAGTTTTCATTAAACTTTACCTAATGCTAGAATCCTTGTACATTCTAGAGGAATGAAAGTCCTTGTACAAGGAAAGAAATAGGACTGATTTGTTTCTATTACTGGTTGCTTATCCTTTCCTTCAAAAATATTTGCATGCATAATAAATCTCTGGACACGATGATATCAGACAGTTATACTAAATGAATTCTTTGTGGACTATGAGCAAACACCACTATATTTATGAACATAAACATAAGCAAGGAAAATATCCTGTAATTCCCGAACAGTGTGGAACATTTTCGCTGCAATGAGAAAGGACTCTATTATTGGACTCAATTTCACAAAGCGATTTAGTGGGAAATTGTTATAATACACAGAGAATTAAACCAACCCTTCACACTCAGTCACAGGCAAAGGAGAATAAGTATTTAATAGTTGATTTACAACCTCATTTCACATTTTCTTTTTTGTTTGCACCAGTTGGTTGAGCTATAAGTTCACTTTGTCATAAAGAAATGGGAATATAATCACATCCTAATTACATAGCTTCGGGTTATTTGTACAATTAAGTTATCTGTTAAAAAGTTAATGAATGTTAATAATGTAATTCTCTATGGTGACCTGATAGATATACTAACATTTATTGTGCACCAGTCTATTAATTGTGGAATAATCATTAAATGGGATATTGAAATGTATATATATATATATATATATATATCTCATAGATGTCTCTCAAATTACAAGTCATTTATGACAATTGAATTTTTAAGATAGACTCTTAATTCTTAGAGTCCTAAATCTGAACAAAAGCAGTTATGCTAAACCATTTCTCTTGTTTATGTATATGTGTAAATAATCATAAAATTTGAGAAAATGTATACTATAGCCCAAATAGGATCAACTGTGGAAAAGAGAATTAAAAGAAATATACCTCAAAATATTAATGGCATTTAAGTGTGATAGAAATAAAGTTGAACATTAGTAGAGGAAAATCATTATATAAGAAGATTAAAAAATACATAAACATAAAATTAGGGCTAAATACTTCAACCATTGGAGAAAATCATCTTGTCTTCAGTTTTCCTGCTTAGATATTAGTAACAGTCACAAATCAGGTCAGGCTTTATATCAGTGTGCTCAATTACATTTATGCCTTATAAAGCTGTGTAACATTGTTGCCTTGTGGAAGAAGTCTTTAAACCACATGTTCCTGCAAGCGGTAGCTTATGATTACTTCCAAAACTAGATCTAGCTGCATTAAATACTTGAAGAATGACCTTTGAAAGACTTTATTTTTAAGAGACTACCTTTGAGATGTTTATTCCTATGATGAGATATCACTGCTTTATATCTTACTACGATAACTTAGCAGCTGGTCCTTAGCATTTATGACATAAAATCTCCACATAGTACAACATACTGTATTTATAATTCCCTAGCACTGGACCTACTGTACCAAAGTTGCATCAGATGTGCAGTTCAAAAATACAAACCACTGTATCTTAAAAATTATTTTGGTAGGAATTTTTCACAGAATTCTGGTTTTGAGAATTCTCTCAATTTTCTACTATAATTGACTAGTGCAACATTCAGTAAAAAATGTAAAAACTTTTGGGGCCAGGGAGATGGCTCAGTAGAATAAATGCTTGCCTGGCAACTGGGAGGGCCTGAATCTAACCCCTGCTTCTGGCAAAAATAAATAAATAAATAATAAAAAAGAATAAAAATATTTTGTTAACAAGAAGTTAATAGTTAAGACTAAATAATATACTGAATCATGTTGATTTTTTCAAGGTTTTCCTTTTGACACTGCAAAAATATGAACTTATGTGGTTAAATAACATTTCAGCTGCATAGCTATATGTCAGTGTTCAAAATTATCCTTAAACTAGTTTCTTAGCATTAAATTATGGTTTGTTCTCTTATAAATTTAGATTTAAGATTAACAAGTGTTATCAGTCCCTAAATATTATAAATTTAAAGGTGAACTGAGATGTGTTTTCAGTCAAGCACCACAGACCTGCAATTCTAGCACTTGAGAGGGTGAGACCGGAATACCGCTGCGAGTGGGAGGGCAGGGGCAGTCTGTGCTACACACTGAGCCCAAGGCTGGTCTGAGCTATAAATTGAGCCCTTCTCAAATAATGACAAAAACTAAAAGATGTGGTGTTAATTCTATCACTACTACCCAAGGATAATTATAATGTACAGTGAAAGATCAAGATAACCAATTTTTCAGAATTGTCACTGAATTTTTGTTAGTAACATGGACAAAATGATTCATGAATGTTTGTTGTCTTTAGCATGGTATACCACCAATCTGTCTTCTTCCTATGTTAAGATAATATTTTACTGTCTTCCAGTGGAACATATATAAACATCAAAGAAAATTCAATCACAAAGTTTATTATCCTTAAGATAGTCTCTCTCTCTCTGTCTTTGTGTGTGTGTGTACATTTCTCTATTTCTGTGTATCACACATTCAGCTCATGAATCATTATACATGTACATATAAATGTATATATTTATATCAAGAAAAATATTCAATGGAAGAATAAGAAGTTCTACTGAGTCAAAACTTAGCTAATACGTACTGAGTATAAATAAGGCTTATTCCTTTTTTATAGAAATTAATAATGTGCTCTAGAGTGCCTAGGGCAACTTTCCCTTTGTAATATGTTTCCAGCTGATGAGGTAATTAAATAAATTTTCAATTATTAAAATTGATTATGTCTCCAAACTCCTTGTGTTTGCAGTACAATGGACTTTTTGTTAAACTGAATTCTATATCTTGATATTTCATCTGTTAATGGAAAATTAATATAAAATATTTTCAAACATATTTTATAAGAAAATACTTGAAAAGTAATATTAATTTATTGCTAGTAGAAAATAAAAAATACACCAAATCATGGCAATAAATGAAAAATTTGCCGAACGGAAAAAACCTATGACTTGATGTTTTCACGTGTGAATTATTCAAGATCTTCAAGGAGGTTGTAACACCAATAATCCTCCATTTTATTTATGAAATGAAAAGGGACAGAGTACTTCCAAACTTGTTGGAGGAAGCCAGAATTACTCTATTCCAAAACTAGACAATCTTTCAAATAAAAGGCAAACTAGTGGCCAATCACCTTAATGAGCAAAGATGCAAAATTCATTAAAATGATACCGAAAAATAGAGCATAACAATAGCCACTAGGGTCATGTATCATAACTAGATAAAATTTATCTTAGAATGAATTTTAAGCTGCTGGTCCCAAGACACAGGGTGGCTCATGAAACTGGGAGGAAACAGGAGAGAAGCTTACTCGACTGAGTAGGACCTTACCATGGTGAGGTCATCTTTCATTTTTCCAGGGTATTCAACATGCACAGAACAGTAAAAAGAATAAACCACATAAAGAGAAGCAAGATCAAAAATCATATGATCAATGCATGCAGGGTTTTTTTTTTTAACAAAATCCAGTAGCCATTCATGATTTTTTTTTAAATCCTAAGGAAAATAGGTATACAAGGGCATTACGTCAATTGGATATAGCCCATGTATGACAAACCTATTGCCAGCATCATAGTAAACAGGGTAAAGCAGAATGCAATTCCTATAAAATCAAAAATAAGAGAACATCAACATTCATTATATATATAGTACTCAGAGTATCAATAAGTGAATCCAGGAAAGAGGTAGAGATCGAAAATATGAAGGAAAGAAATCAAATTTTATTATTTTCAGATTACATAATCCTTTACATAGATGTGAAAATTATACCAATGGACTTTGAGAGTTAGTAAACAAATTAAACCATGTACTAGCATAAAAATTCAGCATTCATAAATTATAGTGTTCCTTTATACCTATAATGAACTGAAAATGAAATTAGGAAAATGGATGATAGGCATTAATCTGACCAAGAAAGGAAACTCCTCTACTAGAAAACCTACAGGTCCTAAAAAAGGAAATAGAAATGAGCATCAGAAAATGAAAAGATAGCTTTTGTTTTTGGATAAGAGAAACAATTATTGTCAAAAGGACCACAGTTTTCAACATTGATGAACAACTTGCAGTAGCATTCCACATAGAACTATAAAACACGATCTTATAGTTTATCGGGAGCAAGAAGCGCAGAACAGCAAGAACAATACTGAGCACCAGGTATAAAGCACACAGCATCATAATGCCTGACTTCCAGTCTGCCTGCAGTACTACAGTCAGTGATAAAAACAGCTTCAGATAGGGAAAAAAGGAATAAAACAACAACAGCAAAAACAGACATGCATGTGGCGAGTAAGACATAGTGCATGTTACAGAAACAATCCCCAGAGCATTCAGCTACCAGACCTTTGTCAAAGGGGCCCAAAACAAACACAAACATACTGTCCCTTGGTGTGAAGATTAAAGCTAGAACTGTATGTCTCACCATGTACTAAACTATAGTTGAAATGTTTGAAAGATCTAAACATGGAAACAAAACCTTAACCTCCTAAAAATAGATAAAAAACTGTAAGGCACAGGCACAGGCAAAACTTTCTGAATATAATTCAGATTGCATAAGAAGTCACAGCAAGAATCAATAGATGGAATTAAGTTTAATTAGAACATGTTTTCACAGCAAAGAAAACAACAAAGTAAATATATGTAGAGATCAAGAAAAGAAAATTTCCAGCTATAACTAAGACATAATTAATATCTATAATTTACAAAGAGCCCAAAAACTTAGACCCACCAAAGTGAAAGACCCAATAAAATTTGGATAACTAAAATTAGTGGAAGCTTCTTATTTAAATGTAAATGACCAATAAACACATGAAAACATGTCCAATGTCACTGTCAGAGAGATGCAAAGTGAAACAACACCAGCAGTATATCCTACTCCAGCAAAAATGGCAACAGTCAAATCAAATTATAACAAATTTCAGTGACACCGCAGGGAAAAGAGAAGCTTTCTGTATTTCTGGAGGGAATACAATCTAGCACAACCATTAAGAAAATTGGAATACACATTCCTCATGAACCTAAAACTAGAATTTCACTCCACCCAGTTCTTCCCTTGTTAGGCTTCTTCTGGTAGAACTTAAATATATAAAAATCATTTATAAAAATATACATAAAAATCTGTTTACATCAGGATAGTGTAGCTCATCATAGTTAAATTCTACAAGAAGTCTATATGTTCATCAACACATAAATGGATAAAGAAAATGCAGTACCTATGCATAATGAAGCACTACTCCTCTATAAAGAAAAATAAATAGAAAATTGAGTTGTTTGTAGAATAATTTATTCTATTTGTAGACATAATGTTAAGTAGAATAAATTAGACACAAAGGCTTCAATACCATTTTGTTTCAGTTGAGAAACTCAAAGAGCAAAACAAATGACAGGTAAAAGAAAACAGGAAAATTGATCTTTTGTAATTGCAAATGAGAAGGGGAGCAAGATATGGATGGTAGAGGGAAGAGAGAAGGGAGGGACAGAGATAAAAATAATTAAGATGTTTCATGTACGGGTAAGAACAATCCCCAGTGCATGTAATCACTGTGTGAAGCAAACATTAAATAAGTACTTGAAAAGGATGGAAGAGGATCTGGTGACAGAGCGAGCAGAGAGGGAAATCAGGGAATGAAATGAATCAAGACATGCACCTACTCCTTATGTTGAAAATGAAAATTAGGGCCTGCAAACATGTTTTTAAAGGTACTTAAGAATCCATTGTCATGAGCTGGGGAGATAGCTCAGCAACCTAAGCACCTGCCTGGAAGGCACAAGGACCCAGGTTCAATCCCTGGGACCACTTGCTGAGCTGGCCCTGGAGTTGTGTCAACCACCAAAACTGGGCATGGTGGTGCATGCCTGGCTAGCGAGGCTGAAACAGAAGGATCACTGTGAGTCTGAGCTTCATAACCATAATAAATAAATAGCCATTGTCACACTGTCTATATTTAAAAATTTCTCTCTCTCTCTCTCTCTCTCTCTCTCTCTCTCTATATATATATATATATATATATATATATATATATATATACATGTGTGTGTGTGTGTATGTATTGTAAACTCTCTATATAGTCTCAGATGTTTTATCTGCCTAATGTATCTGTTTTAGCTCCTTGATACAATGATTACATACTACAGTTGATGACAAAACCAATAGCAAAGCTTT
>PVKA01053810.1:0-11055 GCA_004027165.1 Ctenomys sociabilis | reverse complement strand
CCTAGTGCTGGGATTACAGGCATGCGCCACCACGCCCGGCTCTACTCTACTATATGACCATTTTCCAGAGATTTTTCAGGGCACACCTGTTTATTTTTTCAGGGAAGACTACAAAAAACAGATTTAGTTCACTCAGCAGTTACTGAGACTACAATAAATATATGTTGGACATTTTTTTGGCTGTGTCTTTAATCTTCCAGTTTTAAATTGAAGTAGAGTAATCTGACAAATGCAGTTAACTCTGTATTTGAAGTGCATGCATGTGATATCTTCTCTGTTTTGTCATGATGAAGACTTAGAAGATACTGACATAATCAAGAAGGATTGTTGGCTGAGCATTTGGACACTGGTTATGCTAGTGTTTGGGCATTGATCCAGTATCATTATGATATTGCCAGGCACCAAAACTAAGTGACACCACAACTTCTGATCCCTTGATTCTATCTGTCATCACAAACATTCTCTCATTGATATATCATTTTCTTTTACTTTTTTTCATCTTTAAATTTTAATTCCTTTATTATGCAGCAAGCATATCAGTTTTTCAGGCCAAATACTCCTTTAAAAGAAAAGAAAATAATGACATATAAAATGTTTACAAAAATATGAAGCACACAATACAGACATCTCACTATATACCTGTGACATATTACTAATGAAGCTAAAACTTCTAATGCATGTAAGTAAAATTATAGCTGGTCCATCAGACACAGAACTTTGGCCTAGGTCAGGGATAGAACAGATTTTCCTGAATAGCTGAACTGATTGCTAGTGCTGACCAACTTGACAGACTTATCTTACAAAGTACTGAAGGTCTACTGACAAAAGACAAGACAATAAAAACTGTCAAGGTATAGAATGCACATAAGTAAGATAGCCTAACACTTTAGCTCCTTCTGCAGCCACACTCAGGATACTTTGTGAAGATAGACAAGAACTGATTCAGGAAAATCAAGAAAGGTGGATCACACTACTTCTTCTATCCTCTTTATTGAAAATGTTGGCTCTGGAAGGAACCTACCTGGTCCCTCTTTCACACCATCTCTCCTGGATGAGATGGTGACTGATCTCACCACTCTGGCAGGTGACTACTTAAAGCCCTGCTGAGAAGACTCTGAACACCAGCTTGTAGGCACAGAACTCACACGTATGGAGCTGCCAGAGGAACTGCTTCAACTCAAAAACTTCCTGAAACAGTGCAGAGAGAGAGAGAGAGAGAGAGAGAGAGAGAGACCTGTGAGAGTACAGTATGAATGCACAAGATCTGTTAATAAGGATCATGCTGGGTCCAAAGAAATCAGACAGTGACAGCAGGGAAAGGGGGAAAAGTCAAAGCCTTTTAGGGAAGAGAAACCTCCAAGTCTGAATTTCATGAGGATGGGAACTTTTCAAAAGGGTAATTTAAAGCAGTAAAATCTCAACATCCACCTCCTATTAAAAAAGGAAGCCAAGAGGCTTCCAGTAACAGACATTTTTGTTTCTGACCTGAGTCAAATAGATCAGAAGATGAGGAGATAGCTCAGAAAGAACTTTCTGGTGCCCAACCATGAGTTTTAGGCAAGTTTTTCTCTGAAAGAAGAGCAAGAACAGTAATTGATTCTCAAAGATAAGGAATATTTGTTGTCCACAAAACCAGATGTATCAGTATCTTCTCTTCAGGAAACTGAATGTCAACAAGTTATACCTTTCATTCTTTCAGAGAAGCTTGGATTTCCACATTCCTTCCCGGTCCAGCCTTGGAGTAGACCAACTAGTGGATAAATCCACTTCTAAATCTGCTTTGGGATCTGCTGTTTGGTTGGGGCCATATGAGTTCCACTTTCCCCCTGCCATCCAGGGATTACTCATTGCTTAAAATTTCTCATGTTGGGAATGTAGTTATGCCTCAGTCACAGACTTCAGGGAAAATTATATCCTCTTATTTACTCCTACATTCCTGGTACGTGGATGAGGATGTGAATTCATGCATTAATAAATAAAATTTCTGGTTATGTCACAGTGCAGGAATGCCTCTAGTGGCCAGAGTAAATTATACCTCATAATTTGGGTTTACAAGTTTTTGAGGAGGGAAATGGCTTCAGCTTAGTGTCAGGGAGAATATATAGTTTTAAATTTTCATTCTCCTTTTGGCTTTTAGGTTGGCTTGAAGAGAATCTATAAGACTCTTAGTTATTGCTAAGTAAAAAAATGGCATTGTTAGTGTTAATAATTTTTTCCTAAAAATTAAATTTATGCTTGAAGTTTGAATGTTTTATTTATCTCAACTTGTTAAAAAATTGTTAATGTTACAGGAATCAATATCTCAATTTAAATTTCTTTACTTTGAAGGTTTTGCTTTTTTGGGGGGTGGTCCATTTCACTAATAAAAGGACTCAGGACTTTTCAGTAGGCCAAATATGCAAATTTGAAAATGGATTTCATGATATTGGCTGGAGTTCATATATGACATTAAGAGGAACGATAGCTGCTGAGGCACACACATGTAATCCCAGCCTGCAAGGAAGCTGAGAGAAAGAGGCTGGCAAGGTCAAGCCCAGCCTGGGCAACTTAGCAAGAGCTAGTGTCAAAATACAAATTAAGAGAAAGGATGGTGTAGTTAGCTCAGTGTGAAGGCCCTGGATTCAATTTACAATGCTGCACCCCTTCTTCCCACCTAAAAAAACCAGCTTGCATTGAATATTTTTCATATTGTGTATTTACAAATTGCTCACATTCTTTTGTATAAAATAACCAACAAATCTGTTTCAGCCTTAAAACAAATCAGTAACACACCATTGAGATACTATCATTTGGAAATAGTCCTCACAGGTGCATTAATGATTATGTATTGAACTGAGAAGAATTGAAGTGATTTCGTTTTTTTTTCTTTTTAAATAATAGCACAGTTGTGACAGTATACTGGCACATTTTTAGATAATGGAGAGTAAAATTTTAAATTCACTTTATAAAATAGTATTCATTTAGGCCTAAACACCTACTTACAGTCTCTGTAGCAGGCCCTTTTCACATTATTATATTGCTCAGCGCTCTCTCATTTTCTCACTTTCAGGTAGAATTTCAGATTAAACTTTCTAATGTATTCCCACAAGTTTGCCCCTTGTCTGCTATAAAATTTTAAAGATTATTTCTTCTAATACTCTTATAGGGATTGATATCAAATTTACTAGTACACACAGGATTATTCGGTTCTAATTGAGATAATGTAATTGAACAGATATTTGAGGAAATCAAGATTTAAGAAATTTAAGAAATGAGTCCAGGTTTTTTAATTACTAGAAAAAATTGTTAAACTAAGTAGAGACCTTGAATTTAAGGTCTATGTAATCTGTCTTATTACACAATGTCTGGCACTAAATTTATTTATTTATTTATTTATTTATTTATTTATTTATTTATTTATTTTTTTTTTTTTGGCACTAAATTTAATATATTCTTCTATATATGAGTGCCTGGAAGTTAGGGTATGAACAGAAATAGAATTATAGTGAACTGGATAACTAAACTAAAAAATTGTCTGCTTTGAAAATTGCTAAACTTTGTTGGCAATTAAGATGGACTGTCAAGTCTACTGACTTGTGATCCACTGGGGGGTTATTTAATAAGCCCCTATGTGTCTGGGTGACTTATGTAGTACTGTCTCGATCCCTGGATCTGTTCTCAAAGTGCATTGCTCTGCTCTGCTTCCTGGTGACCATGAAGCGGATTCACTTCAAAAGCTCTTCTACTGTGATGTTCCTGTTTTGGGGTCAGCTGACCATAGACTAAACTATCTTAAACAATGAATCATTTTAAAACTTCTGTCCTTTAAATTGTGGGTGTCAGATAGTTGCTACTAACAACAGATAAACTGACTAAAACAGAAAATTGTACTCGAGAACTAGGGTCATTTTTGTTAGTATATCTGATTATGTGGTTCTAAAGCCCTTGGAACTAGCTTGTGGGAGGAATTCGGGAAGGTGTGGATGTATGAACTACAGAAGTTTTGAAATGCCATCGCTAGAAACTGATTGGTGGTTCTGGATAGAGCCTAGAATACAGTAAATAACATAAAGGTCAGGCTCTCAGGCTTTCAGTTGGGAATGAAGACTTAGGAATTGGACTAGAAGCCACAAATGCCACAGTCTGGGAAAGAAATGGCTCATGTCCTTTGTGGAGCTGGTTTAAAGGCTATGATTGATCTGGTGGATCAAGTTTCAAAGCAATCCAGTACATAAGCTATGGCATGCATACTACTTATTACTTTTAGGTATGTTTGTAGTGAGAACTGGGAGCAAAACCCCAAGGAAAAATAGCTTGAAAAATAAAATTTTGGCCTAAAAGGAATCATAAATAAACTTGAGTCCAAGAGAGAGTGTGGTTACTGGAAAGATTGGCCCTGATGAAAGAAAACAAAAACTTTGTACAGACACAGATGGAAGATGTTTTGAGAGAATCTTCAGAGTCAGAAAATCTTATTCATGTCAGGTGGAAGGGTGCCAAACTTACCTTTTCACTTGAGAAGTGAGATTCTTGACCCCATGCTTCAGAGGACCTATGTAGGGAATCGGTTCCCTGGGATTTATTTCACTGACTTCAGCCTCTCATGCACTCAGTGAATGCTGCAGCCAAGGTTCAAGGGGGCCTGATTCCTGCTTATTGTGGCAGGTGACTTTGGAACTACCCATGTGTTGCTGATTTTCCTGGAACACAACAGTTGTGGGGCAAAGGTGACTTCCATCCCAATTTCAGAGGAAGGCCTTGGAGGACAGGTAACATGCCCCCAAGAGTGGATTTGTGGAGCAATGAGAATGAAAATAAAATGAGCAGTGCAGACCCCAGAAAGTTAGGGATACCAGAGTTATGGACTGTCTGCTGAGGAAAGCAATAGGTGTAAGTAAGTAAAATCAACCTGAGAGAGCCAATATGAGATACAACTGAGTGGGACCACCCAAACCCTTTGGAACTCATCTCTTACCACCATTTGTTCTGGATGCCAGATGTGGACTTCAGGACATGATGTTTGCCTTCTTGAATTCTAGGTTTACTTTTGTTTGATTCTTTATTTCTCTTTTTTCTCCATTGGGAATTCACATATTATCCTTATTCATCTTGAGATTTGCAACTTGATTTCGAATTGTATAGAAATGTAGAGATTAAAGTTCACTGTGAGTCTCAGAGGGAAATTTATACTAGGACTTTTGAGCAGTGCTAGATCAGTTGGGGAAAATTATTGCATTTGGGGATGTACATAGAATAGTTACATCATGATTAAAAGAACTGTAATCATGTGTCTGTTTGGAGATCAAGCGTGGCTTAACAAAGTATGTTTGCATGTAAAGTTGAGAAGTAGAGCATAAATGTTAGGCAAGACTCTCAACTTAGTTGACTTGTGATCTCCTGAGGAATTAGTAGGGCACATTTCTGGGGAAGTCTGGCGTGAAGAGAGAAGTGCAAGCACGGGTGCTGTATCTGGCTCCTGGCAACTTCTCACAGGCTGTTCCTGTGTTCTACATCTCAGACACCATGACACAGTCAGCTTTGTTGCACCATGCCTTTCTGCTTGATGTATCTGCTTGGAGCCAGTGGACCATGGACTGAACTCTAAAATCATAAACCAAGTTAAAACTTGAAGTTATGAGTGCTGGGTATTTTGTACCAGCAACAGGAGTGCTAACTCTGTTGTTCAATCTTAATGACACCTAAAATGTTGCTGGAGTGCCTTGGTGTTCAGTAGATTAATGAATGAAGAAATTCATTGAACATGACATCCAGGGTATGATTTCAATATAAAAGCTTGCTGGAAGTTCCAGAGACTGTTTTAGGGACTTGGGAAATATATATGAACAACTGCTATTATGGGAATCGAATTAGTTTGAAGTTATTTGTGCTGTGCTAAATTTTCTATTTCTGTACAGAGGCAACCTAATCCACTGTACAGCTTTCATTCATGTATTTTCTTCTTCCAAGTCATGTTACCACTCTCCTGTTTTTTGGAGTCACCTCTGAAGTAAACTGCTTTCACTCAAATCTCTGTTAAAATATTTTCCCCAGTTTTTCAAAGTAAAACAGTTATTAAGGATAAAACTAGCTCTAGCTGTTTTTCCTGGTCATTAAAAAGCACTTCCAATTGTCATCCCCCAAGAATTTCTTTATTGCATAGTGCCATTCTGATTAAAAATCCCTTCTCTCTGCTTTATCTGCCTTGCTGATGGCTTTAGAACTTATTTGCTCTTCCTGTTAAGATCTTTGTCAAAATTAACAGTGATTCTCGCCTTTAGGAATGGAATTTTCAAGGTGCTAACCTTTTCAGTAGTATTTGTCTGTGCTTTTCCCCCTCTATTCTGGACCTGAGATAATGCAGGGTGTTATAAAAATATTCTTCACTACTGATTTTATGCTTTGTCTGATAAAGCTAACAGGACAACCTGCTAGGAATTGTTTCTTATTCAGTTCGATTTTGGGAATTAATATAAAAGGATTCGCTCAAACAATTCATTGGGCCCCTATGAAATAAGCTAGATGAGTTATTCTTGTCCTTCACAGTACCACTCTGATGGCGCCAATGCTGTGTGTTTGCTATAAAAGCTGCTAATAACTGCTATTAGTCATTCTATTGTAGGCTGATAAGTGAGTAGACTTCATCTTTTTCCTAATCATTACCTAAAGATACATAATTTCAGAACTCTGACAACATTATGCAATTGTGTATTTTATTTGTTAAAATAAAGTCAAATGGAAATGAATTGTGTGTGGATTCTGGCACACTTGCTTAAGGAGAGTGAGCAAATTTTGCTAATTGCATAAGAGAAAAATACAATTAATGGAATTTTTGTGCATTATAAGAAAACTCTGGTTCATAATTAGTATTTGACCAATAACATACCAGAATATTTAGTTTTCTCTGCAGTATATCTTTCTTAACCATTTTTTTCCTGTTTCTTAAGATGTGTAATGGTCTAGCTGCTGTTGAAAAAGGTAATAAGCTCAGGTGACATACAATTCAGGTTAATTCTGTTGAAAAGATGGCACAAGCCAGGTCCTTGTGAGTCAAAGTAGAGATATCTGTTTTCAAGTTAAGCATGGATCCTAGTGCAAAAACTGTGTTAAATTGTCTGTATTAGTATCAATAGTTCATATTTTGTTCTGTTATCAGTAGTCATATCAGAGTCATATGACACAGAGTAAGAGGTCCCATATATAGGAAATGTGACTTGTTTAAGAGATGTGCACTAGGTTGGCGAGATAGGTCAGCTGATTCAATGCTTGCTTTGGCAAGCACAGCAACTAGGGTTTGATCCCTGGTCCTGCATGGAATGCTGGCCCCCAGGGTATGCTGAGCTGGTGATTGTCTGGGCATGGTGGCACACGCCTATAGTCTCAGTCCTAGGGAGGCTAGAAACACAAGGACCACAAGAGTTTGATCTGTGTAGTGAGACCCTGTACCAAATACATAAATGAAAAAAAGAGAGATGTGCATTAGTTATTTTATTTTGCTATAATAAAGTGGGTAGTTTACAGAGGAACAAAAGCTCTGTTACACGGACCTGGGGCCTAAAAATAAGATATCAAGGTCTGGTGAGGGACTTTGTACTATATCATGATTTGGGAGAAGTCAGAGGGCACAGATACACAAGGGAGAGGAGCACTGAATTAACTTTTGTCAAGAAGATAATCCAAGAATAATGATATTATTATTGTTATTATTATTATTATTATTATTATTATTATTATTATTATTTTAAATTATGTAGGTAGCACAGGGTCTCATTATGCAGCTCAGACTCATAGTGATCCTCCTGTTATAACTTTCTCAGAGCTGGGATTATAGGTGTGTGTCCCCACGTCCAGTCTCTATGGCAAGCTAGGCTTGCCCATGGCAGAGCTGACATACCATGCAATACTGGGGATCAAACCAGGGTCCTTAAGCTTACCACAAAGGTGCTTGGACAGATGAGCTATCTCCTCATCAAGAATAATGACATTATTTATGAGAGCAGAGAGTTTGAAGGTGTGGCCAAGTTTATAATACAAACAGCATTTTTCAGTTACAGGCATTAAATTGAATTATAAGTTTGTAGCCATAGTATTATGGAATTTTGACTGAAATTTTGGTATGATTTAACAAAAAGGTCTCATTTTTTCCTGCTATGCATAAAGTAGACTGTGATCAGTGAAGAGTAAATAGCAGAAAGTTTATAAGTTGACATGCTGTTAAAAGAATCTAGACATGATGACAGTAGTTATTATTTAAGTATTACAGATAGATTTTTGGAAAAGATTGGAAACTATTTTAAAGATAGAGTTAGTAAAACCTATTAACGTGATGGCTATGAGAAATGGAGGTGGGAGTAAGAGGCAAAGGCAAAAAGAGTTCCAAGAAAGTTCCTAGATCATTTGAACTTTACCTTTGGATAAATAGAGGTAGATTTTCATAAGCCAAGGAAAACTCAAAGAGCTGGGCTAGGGGTAGGAAATGTAGAGAACTACTTGAATTTGTTAGTTTTGCAATGCAGCCATTCCCACCACAGACCTATACTTAAATATCAAGAGAGGAGCTAGAGATATGAATTTTCAAGTTGTCAGGACAAAGGAAGTATTTAATATGAAGGCCCTGGATGACACTGGCTAGCTTTGAATGTAGCTCAAGAAGACTAGCATACTAGACCCAGTACTTAAAAATCATCCAGAGAAAGAATAAGTTCTAGCAAATAAATGTAAGAAGCATTGTCTAGGGAACTGAGAAAATATCAGGAAAATGTGTTATTCTTAAAAATCAGTGACAACCAAGATAATCCTCAGTTTGAGTTTAGTACTCTAGGAACATGGAAGATAAATTGACTGCTACTGTACTCATTGCCTAATTTCTTACTCTAACTCAAGTCTACCTTCTCAGTTCTTCCCAGGCTGGGAATAGGCAAAGTTGTTCTGTTTTGCCCTCTCTGGAAAGTAGACCAGGTTTCTATCAAAGGACCACAGATTCTGGATTGTACATTTATGAAACAGATATATATTACTTCACTTTGGCCTCTAGTGATGTCAACTAAAATTTGTGTCAAGTAGAATATATGTATATTTCAGGTAAGTAGGTTAATATATGTTAAGTTTTCATCACTGTGACAAAATACCTAAGACAAAAATTTAACCATCTATTTTGGCTCACAATTTCAGTTTATGGTCAGTTGCCTCTGAAGAAGAAACGTGGTGGAATGTCATTGTGAAGGGAAAGTTGGCATCAATGAAATAGCAGTGGGATGAGAGCCAGGAAAAGTAAGCCAGAAAAAAGACGTGATAACCAAAGTCATGCCTCCGTGACCCATTCTTCTTCACTTGTCTCCACTTTTAAGTATCCATGTCCTTCTAATAATCCTGTCAAATTATGATGTAATCAGCATATTAATCCACTGATGAAATTGGAGCCTTCCAAAAGTTCAGTGTTCAGAGGTGACCTTTATAGAAGGTGATTAGTCATGGGATTGCTAAATTTATCATGGATTAATCCACTGGTGAGTTTATATTGAATGTGCATGCCTTGAAAAGGTATATCCTTCTCTCTTTTCTGGATCTCTTTCTGTATTTTATTTTTTATGTATTTAATACAGGGTCTTACTACTTAGATTGGACTTATAATGATCCTCCTGTTCTCAGCCTCCCAAATACTTGGATTATAGGTGTGTGCCACTACGCTCAGTCTCATTCAACATCTTAGTGTGCCCTGGGGGTGGGTCCAGCACAGCATGCAAGGGATTGAAACCTGTTCCCTAAGCAGGCACTTTAGCCCACTGAGCTATCTGGCTGGCCCCCTGCTTTCTGTTTTGCAGACACCACGAGTTGGGCAACTTTCTTCTGCTACTTCCTTTTATCATAAATTTTTTCCCTTGGAGTCAAGTAACTGCACCCTCTGACATCATGAGCCCAAATATATCTGTTCACATTTAAGCTGAGCTTCTCAGATATCATCCCATAGAAATGAAAATATGAATAAGGTCCTGAGTTCAATCCCTGGAACTGCAAAAATAAAAATTAAAATTAAAAATAAATAAATAAAATAAATTTTTAAAAAGTGGCATAGTAACTTACTTGCTGGAAGTAATTTTAAGGTAGCACAACTCTCAGGCCAATGCCTGTGTACTGCTGGTTACTTTTAGTAAGAGTCATATTAAGAATTACGAAAAAAACTCTGGTTGAGAGATCTGAAGAATTTTCAATTTGGTCAGGACAAAAAAGTATAAATCTGAGGCCAAAGCAGGTGTGATAACTGTTGAGATTAAGATGGAAAAGAAGTCAAATCTTTGCTCTCAGAGCGGAAGCAAATAAGACTTTTAAGAGCTGGTAGAAAAAAGTTTTGCTGTAAGATGTCCTGCTCATTCAGGGCCACCTAGAGCAGTGTTTCTTTCATGGACAGCCATCCTGGAACTCAAAGGCCACTGGAGCTAAGGTCCACTGGGTCATAGGAACTTCTCATGCTAGTGTAAGACTTTTGCATCATCCATATCATTCTGGTTTTTTGAGGAAGAATATAAGAGTTGTGGGTCATGGTGACTTCCACCCTAATTTTCTTACTTTTTTTCTTTCTTTTTAATGTATTTGGTACAAGGTCTCACTACACAGCTCAGACCCATAGTGATCCTACTGTCTCAGTCTCCCCAGTGCTGGGATTATAAACATGTGCCACCAAGCCCTGTCTTCATAGCCAGTTCAGCATGCCCGAAGGTGGGGCTAGCATGGCTTATGGTGTGGGGACTGAATCCTGATCCATATGCTTGCCGAAGCAGACTTTTAGTCCACTGAGCTGTCTTACCTGCCCTTCCTCCCCCATTTTCTGTTTAGAATTTTGAGTGATGTCTACTCCTTTTTTTTTTCTTTTCTTTTGTACAGGGAATCAAACTTAGGACTTTCCAGGTAGGTGTTTTTGCCATTGAACTATATCCCCAGCCTCCCATCCCAATTCCCTGTAGACTACAACTGGCAAGGAAGTATGGTGTGGCAGACCAAGAGCTTGGGAACTCTAGTGTTATTGCCATGTGTCCTGAATGCTCAACATGAATATATAGGATTTAAGTTTTGCTCTGATGGCTT
>PVKA01053809.1:0-11061 GCA_004027165.1 Ctenomys sociabilis | reverse complement strand
TATGTGGGACAATGGAAAAGAAAACAGGGCAGCAACAGCTGCTTAACCAAGAACACTTAGAACTCAAGGACACCCTGTTTTCCGTCCCTGCTCCCACATGCCTAGCAGGTTCTCACATGTAGTATAGCCTAAACATTAATCTTGGACACAAATGATGGGATCTTATTATGTTCACCTAAAGTAACCCAAAGGCTGAAATTCAAGATATATAAAAAAAAAGACCAAAGGCGGGACAACAGCCTGTTTGCTCAAGCCTTCACTTTGCTTGTATTTATTGAACGTCTGTGTGTCTTTGTTTGTGGCCCGCGCCCTTGAGTCTTTCCCAACAGAGAGATGCTACAAACCCATGATGAATATCTTAAAATTTATTACAGTAAAAGATATATTGCACTTAATCCACCTCTAAACACATTTTCTTGTTTTGAACACACTTATCCCCCTATTTTTGCCACTTTGTGAAGCAGGTTCAAGAGTCCTTTTCCCTGAGTATATTTTGTCATGCTACTGTATGCATGCACTTGTCTCGGTGTCTTGAACAGATTCAAAATGTTTGCTTTCTTGGATGCTCTGAGTTGAAGCTGAGTGGTCCCACATTCTGTGCATGAGATGAGTGAGGACACACTGCCATGTGGTGCTGCCACCGCGTTGGATGTCACTCAGCAGCAGCTTTCACCATGCTTTGGACCAGACTTCCTAAACACACTCATGAAAGAAGTCTTTCAGAACTGCTTTAGGAAAAAAAGCAAGAATGATGGGATCAGTGAGTCTGAGGCAATGAGAAGCATTTTCAGGAGGCTTCATGGCAGTGTGCCTTTTATTATAAATTTTTACAAAATTTAGACATTCACTGTAGATTTCAATCAGCCCTTATGTATGTTTGCATGCATCTAAATATCTAATAACCGGCTCCACTGAAGATCTTAATTTGTAGCCTTTACTGCGTGCATGTGTGTGTGTGTGTGTGTGTGTGTGTGTGTGTGTGTGTGTGTGTGTGAAATAAATACTAGTTTTATAGCCACTTTCAAGCCACCAATAGGATCTCACTGAGTCTGGAGCTGGGCCAAGACACAAGACTCAGTTAGCCCCACCACTTCATGAAACTCCATGCCCCCAAGTCCCAGTGCTTAGCCATCTAAAGTAGTCCTAAAATACAATTACTCCTGGTCCTCTCTCAAGAGTGACTCTCTGATAAGACCAGCTCAGCACAGCACTAGCCAGAAGGAACAGGCAGATGCGTGCTACTTTAGCCCATCTGTCTACACTTTGTAGGTTTTCTTTTGGACATCAGAGCTTTTGTCAGCTCTGAAGTCCAAACCTTAGATGGGAAACCATATGTTGGCCTTTGCTGAAGGAAACAGTGAACTTATGAAAAAGACGAAATGTGAAAAATAACATATGTGAAGCAGAGTTGTAAGCATAAATTGGGATTTATAAGTAAACATGAGAAAACCAAAATATCACTGGAAATTTGGTCAAGGAATTCCAGGGCTGGTCCGGATCTTAGTGGATATGTAAACTGAAAGATATAGTTAATTATAAGAAAAGAAGCCAAGGTCTGGAGAGTCAAAGTGACTGTTTTACAGTAAAGTTTAAACTCAATGGATTCTGACTCTAAATAAATTGTTTTTGCTATTAATTTGGCATCAGATAAAAATCTACATGGACTTGTATTTTTAGTAGAATGTTATGATATTTTGTGTCAACAAGGACACTGAGAATGTTTAAAAATATATTGCTCAGTGAGCAAGAGGAAAGATTTTTTAAAACATGTCAGTAAGTTTATACTTGAGGAAGAAACTTTTTTTGACATGTAACAGGAATGTGTTGATGTTCCCTGTAAATAAAACTCTCCTTGTACTGTTCTGTCACTGGTGCAGAACAGAAGTGAGGCCAGCCTAGTTCAGCTCTTTCTATTTCATCAAAGAGAAAATAAATGCGTTGAACACAAAGGAGGTGTGCTTTTGACTTCAAGGCTGATCCTGAGTATCGGGACAGTAAGATCTTGACCAGACTTTCTCAGCCAGTAAGCTGTATCTTATCACAAGTGACTACATTCCCCAGTGGAAACCTAAATTTGCAGAAGTCTCATAAAACCATCAGTGATGAATAAAACAACAGAAAGCCAAGTTCATATTCATCTTTATATTCTTGTCACCATTGCTAATTGTTTGAGTGAGGCTTGGGATGTATAAAGCAATCTACAAATCTCAGACACATGACAGATGTTCTTTGATTTGTCCATATCATTCAGATTAGGGTTTAAATTCAAGCGTACTTCCATATTCACTGTCACTAACTAGAAAACAGATTTTGTCTCAGAAGAACAATCTATACTATACTACAATCTATACTATGCTATGCTATGCTATGCTATGCTATGCTATGCTATGCTATGCTATGCTATGCTATGCCATGCCATGCCATGCCATGCCATGCCATGCCATGCCATACCATACCATACCATACCTCAGTTTAAAAGATAATATTTCTTTGACAACTTAGTGGCACCAACGAAGGGACTTCAAAGGATTTTTCAGTTCACCACTACATTAGGAAACCTTTTCCCTTCCTGTTCCAGTCAAGGGTAAAGCACAATAGGTGAGCGTTGGGATAGACTGCATTTTCCCAGACCCATAGCATAAATGGAACCTTATTTCAAAAGGATGGAGAAATGCAAACCAACTGTGGGAAAAATCTTCACCTGATAACTGTCTGTAAAGAGAGACTCACAGCTGGCGAGGGTGATTTGGAAGCAGGTCATAGGAAACATGGTTTGTATTCTATCACCCTAAGAGGAATGGTTAGAGAATATAGTTGCTTTTTCCAGTATTGTAAATCATATCAGTGAAAAACAACAGTCATTGCACAGCAGGAAAGAAAGGAGGAGGAGAAAGCATTGTATCATTGCAGAGAAGCGACCCACTTTTGTGTTGCCACTGAAAGTTTGAAAATGAACGCAATAAATTTGTAGTTGACTGCAATCACAGAGGGTTCTGCAGTTTCCGGTGTCTTTCCTAGACCCTTTCAAAGTATTAAAGGCAAAAGAGAATATAAGAAAACCTTGTCATTTCACATAAAAAAAAGAGGCCAAGGGGCAACCCTCTTGGGCCCCCCTTTTGTCCCTCTCTGACAGAAGCTTTTCTATCCAATAAAGTTTTTTTCCTCAACAACAACAACAACAAAAAAGAGGCCCAGAAGAGTTTTAAAAAAAGACAAACTTTCTCAACATCATATAACAAGGCATGAGAACAGGATGAGAATCCTGTGATTTTTAGTTCTCCATCAAATGCTCTGACTTAGAAAATTATCTGCAATTTTTGTCTAAAATTGAAGCTGGATTTTCCACATAGAAGGAATCTAGTTTATTTTATTACACTGTGTTTTTTCTTTAATGCAGTCCTGTAAGGGACTCTAATAAAAACAAAAAGTGAAGATCAAAAGGTCATGGGCTTGTTTTAGTAGACATGGATTTGTTTTAGTATCTGAAATTTCAAATTTTGGCATACTTTTTATGTTAATAACATCCAGACTCAGAGATCTGGGTCAAGTGTGGGGAAAACCATTTGTACCAGTTGGCAAAGACTCACGCGTACTGGAATACTGGATGGGGTCCTTGGAGTCTTTGGGGCTTAATTAAAATCTCAGTAGTACTTGTGGCTTCTGTTACTACTCCTATTTCTGTTTCCTAACATTAGGGACTGAGAATTTGGCCTTAAAGCTACAGACAGCTGTGAAGTTGAATGCTCTACCGGAGCATTTTAAATAGCACATTTGGCCTTTCAGAGTTAACTAAATGGGTTCCACTTCCACAAATCTATAGAACTTGCTATATTGCCAAATTTGTACCTCTCCTAGTTGACTCACTCTGAGTGCAGTCCTTCAATATGCTCCCTACAGCCTCCAAGGTAAGCTAACTTGATGTCATCCAAGCTTGGCAAAGCTTATTTCTTTTCAAACGCTAGCATTGTATCCACCTCCTGTCCTCCCAGTGCAGCATACTGAGAAGTGTCAATTAAATGTAGTCTAGACATGGGACCTAGAAATGAAGTTGTATTCTAGAGATGTTTCTCAAATCTGGCTGCACCTTAGTGTCCTCTGGAGAACTCAAGCCAGTCCCACAGTGATCTGTTTGCTACTCTGATATTGTAGGAAGAGGCCAAGCAAGACTTAGTCACCAGCAGTCTGAAAGCAACTTCTGTGTGGGTTCAGTGTTTAACAATGAACAAGAAGCAATGGTTTAAAATAGTTCTCAGACTTCACTAAGCATCAGCCTCATGGAAAGGCCTAAAGAAAACCAGACTCTTAAGAGGCCCAAAAAGTCTCACTGGTATTCAAACTGTGGCCCATGGCCAAATAGCTCAGTGGCTTAAAGCTCCCACAAGCAGGCATAGGAGTCTGGGGTTTGATCCCCTGACCTGCCATGCTGGCTCCACCCCCAGAGCACACTGAGATGGCAAGTGAGACTGGGTGTGGTGGTGAAAGCTTATGATCTCAGCTTTTGGGAGGCTATAAACAGGGGGATTACTACCAGTCTGATATAGTGGTGAGAAGCTGAACACCTTATAGACCCTTCCCTAAAATGCAAACAAACAAACAAAAACTGTGGCCCCAAAATAGCATCATTTGGGAACTTGTTGGAAAGGTGGATCTGCAGATCCCTTCCAAGACCAAATCAATTTGGACAGAGATATCAAATCTTCCAGTTCATTAGCTCTCAGAATGATACTGATGTTCACAGAAGTTTTAGTACCATTGCTAAAGAACTTTATGACAGTAACAGAAAACTAAAACCACTCATTAACTGATTTATCAATATGATGGCAAAATAAAATAAAATAAAATAAAATCCCAATAACTTCCAAAAGCTGGATTAAATACATTTGGGACCTTGATTTTACATTCCACACTGCCAATCTGGATGAACCCTTCCAATTGTCCCACAGAGAGTACTCATCTGGGCCAAGGTCTTTGTGGAAAGTAAGACCACTCATTGATAGACTAAATCTTCATGAAAATAGAAAAACACCCTCCAAGCACCTATCTACTCAATTTTGATTAAGGTTAGAGGAAAAGAAATTAATATGAAATCAAAGCCCATGACCTCTCCAGAGGAAAAAGTGTCCATGGCAATGATACACTCCCTCCAGCTTTCAGTCTGCCCCTGGTGGCCACGTAGACTCTACACAAAGCATGTAGAAGAGCTTTGTCCTGGACATGAATTTCAGTCTCACTCTTCAGGTCTATTTTCCCTAACATACTATCTTACTCACCTTCCTTGACTCCTGTCATCTACCAGGTCCACTAAGGTAACAGAACCCCTTTATTTTCTTGTCAACTGTTATTTCCCTTTAATTAAAAAAAATTTTTCTTTCCCTGAAATAGGACTTCAAAATCACTAACAATCCCAGTGTTATCATCTATGAGCAGTGGTACGAAGCCCCTCAAAACTGGCCCCAGATAATTGTTGGCACCAAAAAAATTCAGATGTTACGATCACTGAGACACAAATCATGACTTTCTGGTTTCGTATCTGAGCTCAGTCTCGAAAGCTTTGATTCATTTCTTAACACAAGTCAATTTCGTTTTCCTTCCCTAATTAAAATGCTACCTCACTTCACAGCATGTAGTAAAAACAATCACTAATGTTTCAGACAGTTGATCGACATAGGGAAATACACTTGAAAATTAGACCAAATATTTTCACTTTGAACATTTGAGTGGCAGCACCAGGAATTTTTCCTTTCTCTAATCGAAGAAAGATAATTCTTATATAAAGCTGACAAAAGTTGATGCTTTCTGTAAAAGCAGCAAGCTTCTTGCACTAGGTGTAGGCTGTATATATTTTATTATCCTTAATTCATCTTGGTTCAAAACAGTGCAAGAGAAATTGGAAAGATGCATATTAAGTAATTGCAAAAGACTTTTAGACAATTTTCAATCTTTATCTTGAGTTGTCTTCTTTTTATGAATTTTAACCCAATAGCCTTCTCCCTTAAAATTTTACTTTAGATGGTAATATTCTTTGCACATTGAAGAGATGAAATCCTCCTTAGGAAAACATTCTGGAGCCAAGAAGACAAATGTTAATGCAAGGGGCTGCTATGGTAAACAATCTTTTCTATTGAGCAGATGAATAAATAGTTGCATGAATTCCTAAATCAATAGCTGAGGTGACTGAGCAGGATACAACCAAGTATTTTAGCACCTAAATATAGGTTTGTGCAAGAAGATGAGGTTTCACTGTAAAACTCCAATATAATTACAGATGCTTCAAAAAACTTTGTGTTCACCTTTTGAAGCTGATTGTTGATATTTTTTCAAAGTTTTTATGTGACCCTCTAACATTTGTTTAAAAAAAATCTTTCAGCAAGATAAAGGCAAATGAAGAAGAAAAAAGAAAACTGTTGATGCTAATAGCTGGGGAAAGGAGCTTTCAGATATCAACCCTAATTAATGAATACTTAAGGCACCAGAACTGTGTAATGAACATTAAATAATAACATTAAAGTAGGTGGGTGCTTTTGAGAAAAATGCATGATCTTAAAAAAAGCTTTATTTCATTTCTTGAGAAGCATATGCATCTATGTTGTATCTCTCTAACCCTCCTATACCTGGGAACTAAAGAGATTTAACCTTATGGACAGCTGCTCAGGTGCCTGCTCCTGCCTTCTAGTTGGATACAGCCAGTGGGAGAGACCACTGACAGTTCAGGGAAGGGGAAACCGAGGCTGTTCCTGTGCTGCCAGGCTGCTACAAGCTTCCTGAAATTCTCCACCTGTGGTCGCAACTTCTGGTGCTGATGGGTTTCTTCCCCTCTCTCCTTTCTCCTTGGATTGCTAAATAGCCTCTCACTCATGCTAACCCCGTGGCCTCCACAACCACTTCCTTATTCCTCTTAGCCCTGCCAACAGCTTTGTAAACCTATTCCTTTAACTCTCCTTAATTTCCCACTGAGGTGTTCATCTGATTCTTTCTAGATCCACAATTACCACTGTAGAGGGTCTACTTTCCACGAAGATGAGGCTATACATGGAAAAGCATACTATTTACTTAATTACATATTTTAAGCATATATTGTACTATATATTTGTGCCAGTGGGCTACTTCAATGCTAAGACTGATACCTTGCTGCTAATATAACGTGTAAGGTTAAAAACATTCTTCTGGTTGCATTGCTACCAATCACTTTACTTCATAATATATATAATATTCATACCCTGTTTACCATATATTTTCCATGTTTCTGCTACACAAGTGGAAAATCCAGGGAGGAAATATTTGAACTGTATTTTGTACTCAGCTAAGGATAAAAACAACAGAGCATACAGTCTCAGCCTACTATTAAGGGGCTGTGGTGAAGTTTCTTGAGGGCAGCTTGCCTTTCAGTTCCCTGAGTTACTTTGAATAGTTGTGCCCTTCGGGGGTGTCCCCAACTCAATTTGTTCTGAGTAACCTGGAAGCTCTTGGCTAGAGCTGCTGGTAATCGCTAGTTGTGTTTGATAAACAGACCGAACAAAAAAATCCCTAAAATCATCTTTTATAATATACCACTGAGGACTTATTTTCTCTTGGAACCATAAAGAATGGCAAGCTTTTAGGTGTGGTAGCACACACCTGTAGGCCTGGCACTCTGCATGGCTGAAGCATGAGGATTTTGAGTTTAAACTCAGCTTTAAGAAGCAAATCCCTGTCTCAAAATAAATAATGGATAGGGGTATAGCTCATTGAATAGGTTCTGGGTTAAATCTACAGTAACACACATGCACACATACACACATACACACTCACATGTGGCTTTAAGATAGAAATAGTAGTTTCTTTTTCTGTCTCTTTTTGCCTGCTATCTCCAAAGTTCTTTCTTTCTTCAAACCATGCAATCCCAATACTCTACCTCCCCCAAGAGAGACAGGCATGCACCCACCAAATCAAAGCAATGCCATTTGTGCCCTGCTACAGCACCAGTCTTACTAGCATAAACCCGTCAACAATACCTGCCTTCTTTGTCACAGCCTTTGGGTGCCTTAAAGTAAAGAAATTTTCCAGAGCTTCCCGCATTCCCAGTATATTGAACAATGTTGTGTTCAAGGTGCTTCCCCTGTGCGTGACAGTATTGGTGGCAGAGATCCCTTCCCTTCCCAACCCCTACATGACACATTGCATATCCACACCCAGGGCAAAGAAGCTGGTGCAGCTTTCGAACCAGTGAATAGCTTAGTCTCCAAGAGAAATGGGTTTAATAAATTCTAAATGGAAAGTCACAAGCTTATAAGTGAGCTGCAGCCTCATATACCTATCACTAAGTCCACACAACCCTCTGATCAAATTTTAAAATAATCTCTTTAACTAGAAGCAGAAAGAATCAGATGAAGTTGAATATATATAAATCCTAAGACCTAATGATTCCACTTACTCAACGGACATGCACGCAGTGGGCTGGGGAGATAGCTCAGTGGTCTAGGCGCCTGCCTGACAAGTACAAGGACCTAGATTTGATCCCCAGTACCACATGCCATACCAGCTCTAGAATTTTGGGGGCACTGTGCTGGCCACCTAAACCAGGGATGGTGGCCTAAACCTGTAATCCCAGTGGTAAGGAAGCTGCTACAGGAGGATCACTGTGAGTCTGAACCACATAGAGAAAGCCTGTGTCAAATAAATAAATAAAGATTAAAATAAAAGAAATGCACAAAAGTTTAATGAAAGGCACATTGTAGAAGGTTCATAGAATTACTTCTAACAGCTAAAAGCTAGAAGCTTGATGATTGATCGTGTCAGTATTGACAATATAACCACAGAAGTGCTACACAGAAGAAGTAATCGTCGACGACCACTTGAAAATATATAGATGAATCTCACATACTGTTTTGTGAATGAAGCAGCAGATGAGTACACCCTCTGTGACGTGATTTATTGAATGGACAGAAACAAGCAAAGCTATTAGGTTAACTGCTGCCTGGAAATGGATACCTTTTGGGATACATGGGTGGCAAAGGAGGGTGGGGAGGAACTTCCATTGCGCTGGTAATATTCTACCTCCTGATTGGAGTAAACTTATAGTCCAGAGCAGTTTCACAAAGTTAGCATGTCTCAGAGAGAGAGAGAGAGAGAGTGAATGCGCAGGTGAAAAACCAATTTAACACAGCGTCACCAATGTGTGGCCCATGAGCCTTTAATCTTCTTTTAGAACAGGAGCAGAGATGAGCTGTCTCAGATATCATTTTACAAGAAATTCTAAGGCCTGCCTGGAATAAAAGACAGAAAATAGGGCTTCCATATTTTTTTTTCCTCTGGAGATAGTGCTGCATATTTTAAATCGTCTTTTGACAATTAGCTAAATTTGGTAGAATATTCCAGGAAATAATTGCAAAGACTTTAGACATGGATTGTTTAAGAATAGTGGTTAGTTAAATAAAATGTCCACGAATATTTAATAAGCTCTCTGCTATCTTGGTTAACCATTTGGGAACTATTCTTGCTCTTCTCCTTGACTGTGCAGACAGAGAATGTACGTAGGCATTGGTGCTGAGTGTGCAATTATGCAACCTGCTGTGGCCAACAGAATGCTAGCCGACCTACAAAATCATAACATGTGTTTATAAAGAGAACATAAATTGATTGTCTGGTGATACCAACAACAACAATGGGAGGAGCAATAAATATAAAAGAAAGCTATTACTATCTGAGTTTGATAGGTTGAGCTTCTAGATTTTTCATTTTTAACAAGCTCCCAGGGGGTGCTCATGAGACTGGGTGGATGCAGTGCATATCACAACACCCTCATCTTTAGTACACAAACCACCACACTTTCTCGTGAGGTTGTTTGGGAAGCAAGTCAAGTGCTGTGTCTAAGTCGCTGAATAGGATGCTCAATGAACCATCATGCCTTTTATTACTGCCTACTCTGTCTCAGACCATAAAAGAAGAAAGCATGGATGTGTGGTTATGTTGTGTATGAAAAATTTATGATACAAATGAGATGATTCAAGTTCATTCTCATCTCTGCCAAGTGCTAGCTGTGGAAACTTGATAAGTCATTCAGTCTCCATAGACTCTGCCATTCTCATCTGAGAAGAAGATGATAGTATCTACTTGCAATTTTAGGCCTTGAATAAGGTCTGTTCCTGGGCCAGGGTGAGTTTTGAAATCTGTTGGTTAGATCCAGTTATGGTTCAGCACCAAGTGCTTCTAAGGCTCTGTGACACCCAAGAGCATGGAACAGTGGTATCAAGGGGACTTTACCTTGCAGATGTTCACTAGTGAGTACTAGAGATGCCAACTGATAGTACAGTATTAAATTTCTAGAACTGTCAGGGGCAGCTATAGCAGTCACAGCTAACCATTTAGAGACAGAGTGTCCAAGCTGCAGCTCAAGAGCCACTTATTTATCACCAGGTGTCAACACTGCAATTAAAACTGGACACTGAGGTCTTAGTTTAGGAAAAACAACTGTTACCCAATGTATGGCTGCTGGGGCACCATGACTCACATGCTGACTTCTTTGTCACAGCCCTTGGGTGCCTTAAACTGAGGTCTGTCTGTGTCCACTGCAACACACTAGCTCATCACCACTGAGTAAGGGAATAGGATTACTTAAAATCCCTGGCAGTGTTGTCTTCCTGTCCTAAGCTCTTCAACATCATCTCATTGATTTTAGAAGAAGATGCTCTACATAAACTAGGCATTAACACTTGACATGCACACTACGCCCAGGCCAGGCTCCTCTCTGTTCACTTCTTTCAGCTTCCTGGCTCTCTCACAAAACCAAGCACAGTTCTGCTCCAAGCCTGTGCACATAATGTTTCTCACTAGTAGCACCTTTAAGCATGAAACCTCATCCATATAGCTCACCTCCTTCTTCTCTCCCTGTCCCATTCTTCTTTTGCCTTCCTCTTCTTCCTCCTTGTCCTTTACCCTATCATTGCCCTCTGCTTCCTTTTTTCTCCTTCTTTTCTCTTTCTCCTTCTCCTTCCACATTGTTATTGCGGTGCCAGAGATTGATGCAAGAGCCTTTACCCTGAATCATATCCCCATTGCTTTTTTTTTTTTTTTTTTTTTTTTTTT
>PVKA01053808.1:0-11087 GCA_004027165.1 Ctenomys sociabilis | reverse complement strand
CAATTTTTCTTTTTTTTTTTTTGTCTTTTTGAGACAGAGTCTCACTATGCAGGTCAGGCTGGACTTAAGCTCACTTTGTAGCTCAAGCTGATCTCGAACTCACAACAATCCTCCTGTCTCAGCCTCCTGAGTGCTGGGATTACAGGCCTGCGCCACCACGCCCGGCTTTTTTTTTCTTTTTAAGCTCACAAATTTGATGTATTTTTTTGAGATGTTTAGGCTAACTCCCTTTCTAAGTTTGTCATTTTCCTTTTTCTTTTTGTGGTAATGATCAAATCCGTAGCTTTCCACATGTAAGGCAAGCTTGACCAATGAGCTATACCTCAAGCCCTGTCATTCTGGATTTGTTTATTTTGATATGAGCTAGGGTCTCTGTGTAGTCCAAGCTGACCTTTGAACTCACTGTGTATATAGCCCTGGCTGGCCTTAAATACATTGTGATTCTTCTGCTTTGAGTGCTGGGATTATAGGTATGTGCCATTATACCAGACATCCTTGTCATTTTTATACTTTAATATTTATTCCTCTACTTACTCTAGTTCAGGCAGGTGCTTATTCTACTGAGCTATTTCTTTCTGGCTACTTACTCTAGTTCAGCAACAATAGACTTTGTACTTTGCTTTCAGTGTAGTAGGCCTGCTTTCGTCCTGGGGACTTTGCATCTGCTATTTCCAGTGCTTTGGGGTGCTTTCCTATTCCTGTAGTTACTTAATTACCTTCTCAGTGAGGCCTTCCCCTTTAAAATCTTCCACCTCTTTATTCTCCATTCTGTTTTTATTCAGCCATCACTGCTGTCATACTGTGTATTTTATTTAGGTACTCTAATTTGGGTCTGTTAAATTCTTCATCTACTCGGTCATTTGCTGGAATTTTATTGTTCTTGTAACTTGAAAGAATTAACATTAGTAGTATTTTTAACTGGTAGCATGTTTTGATAATTTGTGTAAGGCTATTATATGTGTTTATGATACTTAGGTTTTTTCTAAATGCTTTCTTTTTACCTTAGCATTTGAACATCTTTTTTTTTTTTTTTTTTTTTTTTTAGAATCGGGGGTTGAACTCAGACCCTTGCGCTTGCCAGGGAAGCACTTACTCCACCGAGCTGTCTCCCCAGCCTCTGAACATCTATTTGATGTATAAAAAATTTAACAGATTTTTGTTGGTTTAATACTTTTGATTTTAATTTTTCAGTGGATTGTCTGTACTTCCATTGTAGAGTCTGATAGTTTATAAATAGTAAATTTTACCTTTTACTGCTTTGTTGAAATAATCTTTGGAATAATGTTCAGTGGTGAAGCAATGTATATTTTATAGGTTAACTTTATGATTGTTTCATGATTAATAGAATATTTGCTATTGATTTCTGATACCACTTACCTTGTCAACCACGGTTTTTTTTCCCTCTATTCCTTTTTGATTTTTTTTCTTTTTTAGTAGTACCAGGGATCAAACTCAGGACCTTGAGCTTGCCAGGCAAGCACTTATTCCATGGAGCTATCTCCCTGGCCCCTGGCTTGCTTTTTTGAACCAATAAATTATTTGCATCTCTCACTTTTCAGAATAATAATGTATTATTTCCTTCACATCCTGTAAAGGAGATCATTAAGGCTTTTAAAGTGTCATGAATAAATTGTGTTATGTATTTAATGTTTAAATTCATAGTAGTAGGTCCCCCCCCCCCCCGTAGTTAGGACAGGGTCTACAGGGTCTCATTATGTACACTGGACTCTAGATTGGACTGAGTGATTCTCCTGTTTTCAGCCTCCCAAAGTGCTGGGATTACCATCTCAATTGCCCTCTTAGCATGCCTCATGGGCAGGGACAGCATAGCACACAGGGGATTGAACCCTGGCCTCTGAGCTCTGCCTGAGCAGGTGCTTTGGTCCACTGAGCTGTCAGGCCGGCCCTGTAGTAGTAGCATTTTTTTGATGCTCACATTGTCTCATTTTGGGCTACTAGGGTACCATTTTAGACATTTTCTGGTATCGTTCTGAAAAGACCTAGTGTTTTAGGTAACTTCTTTGTTTTCTAGTATGATAAAATGTCCCAGGGTCATCTTAAGCATTTTCTACCTGAGACCTAAAGTAAGTAATTTGAAGGTGCTTGCATTCCTTTTGTGGGAAATAATATTTAGACCACAAAATTTTTTTTTCTCACATTGAGCAAATAATTTTTTGTTCATTTAAATCTAGAATACATTGGAAAGTGTGGAAGATAACACAGTGAGAATCTATATGCTCTACACCTAGTTTCCCCTGTTTAAACAAATGCTTACTTGTATAAACACTCTTAAATTTACAGGGATAGAAAAATGGTTCATCTCCAACTTCCCTACAATTACCAGCTCCAGATTTTTTTTTTTTTTCTTTTTTTGGTAGAACTGGGGATTGAACTCAGGCTCTTGCACTTGCCAGGGAAATGCTTATTCCACTGAGCCATCTCCCAAACCCCCCAGATATATTTCATTGTATGTCCAACCTGTTACCCACAAGTTAATTGAAAGGTAGTATGTAAATATTCAGTACTTTGTAGCTGTACACATAAAGATTATCTTTTTTAGTGTGTGCACATGTGTTTATGTTTGGTAAATATTCTGCCACTGAGCTACATCCTTTACCCTGGAGATCGTCTTCACTAAGTACTTTACTCAGCTTTTATATTCATAGATTAAATTGATTTAGGTACATTGGGAAGTTTTCTGTCTATACTCAACAAAACATTGATACCCTAGTATTGATTTATAATGTACAGATTATTTTAATATTACAGCTAGAATAGGCAATATCAATAATATGATTCAGCTTCCCTGATGAGGAAAAAGATATATATATATTTTTTTTTTCCTCATAAGGGAAAACATATATATATATGTTGGCTGATAATTTTGGAAGGGCTTCAGTCTAAGGTCATTCAGGCTTGTAGTGAAGCAGGATGTCATGGTGGGTAGTGCCTTTTGGAGAACTGGTCACTCTATGATGGCAAGAAAGCAAATAGAGAAGAGGACTGGAGTTCTAGTATCTTTTTTAGAGGCATGCCCCTAATAAGAGTTAACTTCCTTTCCCTGGTCCTCACCTACTAAAGATTCTAACTTTACAATAGTGCTACTGGATGATGACCAAGCTTTTAACACTTGGCCTTTGGGGGACATTTTAGGGTCCAAACCATTGCAGATCCTTTACTGTCCCACTGTTTCATCCGGTTTGGCCTAAAACATTGGTTGACTGCTAAAATTTGAATATCAATAATTGGCATATCTAAATTTTTATTCAAATTTTATATTTTATATTCAATTTAATGTTTAATTTTATATAAATTATTTCATCTATCTTTTCCTGTATTTTAGGGAAGGATCTACAGGGTGTTCAGGGTCTCACTACTAGATAGGACTCTTAGTGATTCTCCTGTTTACAGCCTTCCAAGTTACAGGCCTGCACCACCACACCAAACCTCAGTTGCCATCTCAGTATGCCCAGGGGACAAGTCGGCATGGCAGGCCCAGGGATTCGAAATCCAGCTTTAATCAGCTAAGCTATTTGGCTGGCCCTATCTTTACCTTCTAATATGTATTTGACCCTCTGATTTACATTGCCTTGAATTTGGGAATCATTTCCATCTTTTCCTTGCAATTTTGGCAGCATTCATGAAATTGTTGTCTGGGGAAATGTTCTTGACTGGAGCAAGGTGGCAAAATAGTATAACATCTTCAGTGAACTGGAGTAATTTCTTTTTTGAGGAAATCACTTTTGTCTTTATGTTATTAGTGTATAGTTGTATATATTGTTCTCAAAGAATTTGCATAATTGTGGCTTTTGTGTTCTTATTGTTATTACTGTATTATAGGGGGAAGTCTGTAGAAGCTGCAGTTTGCTTTCTAATTATCTTTTGCTTTATCTTTTAATTGCACCTCCTTTTTGGTTTATTTTTTTCCTTTTTGGTTTCTTGATTTAGCTGTTTAAAAATCTTAATTATATAATAATAGAAGCATTTAGAGAGATCTCCAAAACTGGCTTTTTTTTACACTTTGAAATGTAGTATGTTCTTTATTGTTTGTCATAGTAGTTGAGTTTTGATTTTGATTTCTTTAGTCTGTGAGCATTGTATGATGGAGAGATTCATTTAACATTCCTCAAATAGACTTAATTATAAATAATACATGACTTTACCAGGAGTATAAACAAAGACCTCTCAAATGGGGGTATTTTAGGAGTTGGTATATCTTTATGACTTGTCACAGTTTATTTGTATTTGTTTTTGAGATGAAATCTTGTTTTTGTGTGTTGCCCAGGCTGATCTTGAACTTCCTGGATTTAAGTAATTGTGCCTCAAGAGCTGAGACTACAGGCATGTGGGCTTAGCCACATAAATTCTGATATTAACATAGTTACACTTATGGCATATTATGTTAATATTGTGGATTTTTAAAATTCTTACTTAAGAATGAAGATGTAAATTTTTTAGTATAGCTAGAATGCACAATATTAATAATATGATTTGTCAGTTTTCCTCAGTAGCTATTTGTGCCCTTATACATCATAGCATATGAGCAAACCTGCAAAAATTAGTATTGCTTGGTGGCTGGCCAGATAAATCAGTGGACTAAAACTCCTGCTTAGGCAGAGTGCAGCGGCCTTGCACCCAGGATACCTGTAATCACAGTGCTTGGGAGGCTGAAAACCAGATGATCACTGTGAGTCCAATCTGTGTAGTGAGACCCTGTACAGCCTGTACTAAATACATTAAAGAAATTAGTATTGATTTTGCCATTATTTCTAACCTTATAGAATTTTCCCAAATGACAGGCTTTTTTTTTATTTCCTTATGCTCAAAAATGGAAGACTAGTATCAAGGAAATAATTTCCTTTATTGATAATTATGTGCTACTGTCATGCTTTCCTGCTTTTCTCAATGTAATGTCTTTATCTTTGTTCATAAAAGTAATATTTCACTTGTGTAATACTCCAGCTTTAAAAATTTTTAAATTTTGTTTATGTAAATTTGATAAAAACATTGGTTTAAAATCTTAGCCTTAATTTATGTAGTTTAGAATTGATTGATTATACTCCCAGATCTATGTATCTTTAAAATGTTAATCATACTAGCATACTTTATATAGAGAAATTTCTCTTGTGTGAAGTGCATAGTACTCCTAACTGAAGTATTGGAAGGTAGACTTAAGAGTCTTTGGGAGGCAGCAGCATGGAGTGCTGCTTTTAAAAATAAAATTACGGGCTGGCGAGATAGCTCAGTATACTAAGCACCTGCCTGGGTAAGTGCTATGGTTTGATCCTTGGCACCATATGCCCCTCTGGCCCTGCCTCTGGGTACTCTGAGCCAGCCACTGAGACCAGGTATGGTGTCGCTTGCCTATAATCCTAGTGCTGGGGAGGCTGAAAACTGGAGGATCCATATGAGTCTGAGCTGTGTAGTGAGACTCTGCACCACATACATTAGGTAAACAAATAAATTAATGTTAGACTACAAATATAGACATTAGAGTTGATAGAGAAAAATACTGGAAATTATTTTTGTTAGACGGTATTCACATAGCAAGCTAATCTTACCCAGGGAGGACTCTGACTGCACTCCCCATTCAAAGCATACCCATTCAGCAAGATGTGAAACCAGGTCTGAAAACTTATTTATTTATTTATTTATTTATTTATGTTTTGCAGTTCCAGGGATTGAACTCAGGACCCTTGTGCTTGCCAGGAATGAAAACTTTTGAGTTAAAATAAAAAAGTATTGCAGTAGCACTGAATCCCAACCCTTCTTCCTAACTAGAAGGGTTGGGATTCAGTAAAGATTTCTAGGAAAACTTGCCTGTAGAACTTTATTTAATTAGCACTTTGGAGATCTAAGTGCTAAAGAAGACAGATTTGTTGTTGTTATTGTGTTTATTTTTTTAAAGACAGTCTTGCTATGTAATTCAGTCTGGTTTTGAGGTCACTTATAGTCTTGCCTCCAAAGTGCTAGGATTATGGCCCTGTGCCATCATGTCTGGCCTGTTTTTAAATACACAGCAGTGATCAGATGCATGAAGTGACTTCTTCAGGCTTCTAAATCTTGGTGCCAAAGCTTCACCTACAGCTGTTTATTACTGTCCTGAAGTTTTCCAAAGGGGCCAGTTGACTGTCACAACTGGTATCTTTTGCTATGTCCTGGCAGTACTTTATCTTTGACTTATTTTGTAATAGGGACTGTCCTATCTGCTGTGTTGCAGAACTGGGGATTGAACTCAGGCCCTTGTGCTTGCCAGGCAACCACTTCTTCTACTGAGCCATCTCCCTAGCCCCCTATCTGCTCTTTTGAATTTAGTGATTCTGCTTTTATAGTTATAAGCTCTTTAGCTACTGTTTGTTTCTATATACTAAGTCCCCCTTCATTCAAGGATGTAAGATGCATTCTCTCAGTTTAGAAGTGTGCTTTATTGACAAGGAGGGGTGGGCAAACCCCAGGCTATAGTGACTGAAGGGTCTTCAGAGGATAAGATTCTGAAAAGACCAGCTTTAGCCTTCTACAAGCCATCACTAGGTAGTACATGTGTGGGATAGATAAACCTGACCCTTGTGGTTTAACCTCTAAATTCAAAATTAACTGACAATCAAGTTGCTGTGTAATTCATGAGTTACCAAATGGTTTAATGTATTTATTAGGTTTTGCTTAATAAATAAAGGGTGAGGTGTGAAGGACCGGCCAAATAGCTCAGCAGATTAAAGTGCCTGCAAGCAGGCACAGGTGCCCAGAACCCTGCCCCGGGGCATGCTAAAACAGTGGTTGAGACTGGGTGTGGTGACTCACACCTGTTAACAGCTGGATCACTAGGAGTCCGATCTAGTAGTGAGACCCTGCACACTCTGTAGACCTTTCCCTAAAATACAAAGAAAAGGGGGTGAAGGGTGAGTTGTGAAACAGCATTGCTTATACTTTTACACTTAAAAGCAAGTCATTAGGGTGATATGGAGGGTAATCTTGCCCTATGAGGTTTCCAGATGCCCATTCCATTGCTTTTTTTTTTTTAGGCGCTTCCCTGTTTTTATTTCTGACTTTTATCTTTTTAAAAAAATTTATCTATTTGTATTTTAACTTGAAGAGTGAAACATAGAAGTAAAAACAAAGAGAACAAATGACATAAACAGGGTAACATACAAGGATATATCCATTGGTTTTTGGAAGTTTTTTTTTTCTCATTTGACTGTCCAGTTGGGAATTTTAATCATTTTACAATTTTGACTGCTAAATAAGTTTTTTAGCATTAATGTTTTGAAATATTACTGTTTTCATATTTTTTCTGTTCCTTAATGTTTGAGTTAGTATAAAAAGTTATAGATTACCATTCTGTCTTGATTTAGTACATTTTTTTTTTAAGTCCCAGAAATTACACATGTAACATTGGAAAAATCTGATTTTTTGTTTGGTTAATCGGTAACTTTATAATACACATTATTGTGTACAGGGAAGGCTTGGTTTTGAAAAGGAACATTTTAAGAATTGGTTGTAGAGTTTGTAACGGGTTTTACATGAGAGCATAGTCATACAGTGAAGTGGTTGATAGAAACCAGTAGACTGTATAGATTACCAAAATTAAGAGTGTAGTAAAATATAGCCTAACAGTATAATTTGAATGTAATTTTTATGGGGGAATGACTGAATATTATCAATTCTAAGTGGTATGTGAAATTGCTGGTTACTGGCTCGTGTACATTTGGTAAATTATAGGAAAAGTCAGGTTTTGTGGTATATTTTAGAGAGGATTTTTAAATGCTTGAAGATGACTATTGGCTTTTTCCTCCCTTTCCTTTTAGAATATGGTTTCTAGTTTTAGAGTTTCTGAACTACAAGTATTACTAGGCTTTGCTGGACGGAATAAAAGTGGACGCAAGCATGACCTCCTGATGAGGGCCCTGCATTTATTGAAGAGTGGCTGCAGCCCTGTGGTTCAGATTAAAATCCGAGAACTATATAGACGCCGATATCCACGGACTCTTGAAGGGCTTTCTGATTTATCTACAATCAAACCATCAGTTTTCAGTTTGGATGGTAGCTCATCACCTGTAGAACCAGACTTGGCTGTGGCTGGAATCCACTCGTTGCCTTCTACTTCAGTAACATCTCACTCACCGTCCTCTCCTGTTGGTTCTGTGCTACTGCAAGATACTAAGCCCAGTTTTGAGATGCAGCAACCATCTCCTCCAATTCCTCCTGTCCATCCTGATGTGCAGTTAAAAAACCTGCCTTTTTATGATGTCCTTGATGTTCTCATCAAACCCACAAGTTTAGGTAAGTGTTAGAAAAAAATCAATTTTTCCTGGACAAGAGAGTGAGTACAATGAAGATTTCATCAACTGATTAGTCCTGTAAAATCGAAGCATTTATGCCACTGAAATCTAATGTGAAAGTTATTTCATATCATTTTGTATGTTTTTCCAATTTTTTGTGATGCAGTATACAGACTTAACATCTTGACCATTTTAGTATGTACTTTAAGTATAAGTTTTAAGTATATTTGTGGTCTTATGTAGCCATCACTCAATACCAGCCATCTCCAGAATTCTTTTTCTCCCCTTTATATTACCCCCCACACCCCATTTGGAGAATTGAACTTAACTGCACACTTGGCAGCAGGTGCTATGCCACTGAACTATATTCCTGGCCCTCTTTATATTTTTTATAATTTTTTTCCTTTATATTTTTTAATGATTTTTTCTTTTTAAAATTAATTTTATTGGTACATTTTAGATATACAATAATGATCACATTCCTTGTAGAGAATTTGTACCTGTAGATGATACAACTTGTTTTTTTCCACATTCCATTACCCTCCCTTCAACCCCTCTTCCACTCCCCATTTACAAAGCTTTGTTTCCATGTGTTCCACTTTTTTTAGCCTTTTCCTTCTTTCCTTCCCACTTCCTTCCTTGTTCCCCCTCCTATTTGCACATTTTTTTCCTATTTTCCAATATCTGCTATAAATTTTTGATTCATATATGCACTTTCAGTTTCTCATACCAGTCAAATGTGGTATTCACACGTGTCCAGGTCCAGTTTGTTTAACTTAAGTATATAGACTAAAGGTGCATCCATCTTCTTAGAAATGTCTTGAGTATCTCCTTTGCAGCATATATATATATATATATATATATATAAACTATAGCATCTTCATCCGTTCACAAGTTGATGGGCAGTTGGGTTGTTTCCAAGGTTTGGTGTTACAAACTATGCCACTGTAAACATAGGTGTGCATATATCACTGTGGTATAATGCTTTTAATTCCCTTGGGAAGATACCCAGGGTGGGGGTAATGGCTGGGTCAAGTGGAACATATGTTTGGGAAATGACCACACTGATTTCTGCAGTACTTGCACCAGTCTACTCTTCCACCAACAGTGGAGAAGGGTTCCTTATTCCCCATGGCCTCACCAGTATTTGTTATTGCTTGGTTTTTTTTTTAAATAAGAAATGTCATTTTTATTGATAAAAGTTGTATCTGTTTACAGTGTACAATATGGTATTTATGATATGGTGTTTACAATATGATGATTAGCATGTCATTTTTAAAGTTTTCATTTTAATGAGAAAAAATAGCAATGAAACAGTTTCAAAACAGGTTAGTAGGACAGTTACAATAATTCATACATTGCATATTGTTGTCTTCATATTAGTTATTCAGAGGATAAGATGTAGGCATGATATCTTGTCTAAATATGGTTGATTTCTTGATAGTAGATGGAGTCTTAGTGTTGTTTTACTTTGCATCTCTTGAATGACTTGTGATGTTGAACATTTTTTCATATATTTATTGGTTGTTTGTGTTTCTTCATCTGAGAAGTATGTGTTCATCTCTAATGCCCACTTTTGGATTAGATCTTTAAATTAGAGATGTCTGTTTTTTTTTTTTTTTTTTTTTTTTTTTTTTTTTTTTTTTTTTTTTTTTTTTTTTTTTTTTTTTTTTTTTATCTTTTGTGTATTCTTGATGGTAGTCATTTGAGGAACAACTGGCGAAACTTTCTGGCACATTATGGATTGTCTCTTCAGTCTGTTGGTTGTTTCACTTGCTGTGTAAAAAGATGAGATCCCAGTTGTTGATTCATTGTGATAGTTCCTGTGTAATCAGCATTTTAGTCATAAAATCTTTCCTAACACCAGTGGCCTCCAAGAGTTTTACCTATTCTATCTTCCAGAAGATTTAATGTTTCTGGTTTTAGAAGTTCTTTTTTTTTTTTTTTTTTTTTTTTGACTGGCTCAGGCTGCCATAAGGGTGGGTCTGGTGAGGCATGGGAAGCTGGGGATTGAACTGTGGCTGGGGATTGAACTGTGGTCCCTGTGCCTAAGTTTGCCCCAGCAGGCACTTAAACAACTGAGCTAACCAGCAAGCCCCTCCTCTGTTTTTATATTTAGATCTTTAATACATTTTCAATTTAGTTTAGTGCATGATAAAAGATAATGGGTCCAGTTTTAATCTTTGGCATATGTTGAGTCAGTTTATTCAGTACCATTTATTAAAGAAGTTATCCTTTCTTTCTATCTATCTGTCTGTCTGTCTGTCTGTCTGTCTGTCTGTCTATCTATCTATCTATCTATCTATCTATCTGGTACAAGATCTCACTAAGCAACTTGGACTTGTGGTGAACCTCTTGTCTCAGCCTCCCTGCCACTGGGATTACAAGTGAGCACCCTCATATTTGTTTTCTGTGATTGGCACAGTGTGCCCAGGGTACTGGGGGCAGCATAGCATGTGGTGCCAGGGAGCAAACCCTGGTTATTCCACTGAACCATCTCTCTGGCCCCTGTAGATGGGAATTGTAGTGATTCTCTTATTTTCACCCTCCCAAGCACTGAGATTACAGGCATGCAACCCACACCTAGTCTCAGTCTTCAGGATGGACCCATGGCTGCTATGCTCTGTCTTAAGTAAGCGCTTTATTTCACTGAGCTATCTGGCCAGCCTTTAAAAAACATTTTCAAAAAGTCCAGTGTTTTCATTTTTTGTATTTTGCCAATGCCTTTGGTGGCATGTCTAGAAAAATCACTGCCAAATCACATTTTGAGGCTTTTTAAAATTTTCGTTTTTTTTTTTTTTTTTTTTTTTT
>PVKA01053807.1:0-11062 GCA_004027165.1 Ctenomys sociabilis | reverse complement strand
GCCAGTCAAATAGCTCAAAGGATTAGAGCTCCTGCTTAGGCAGATGCAGGGGCTGGCGCACTGAGATGGTGACTGAGACTGGGCATGGTGGCATGCACCTGTACTCCCAGCACTTGGGAGGCTGTGAGCAGGAGGATGACTAAGAGTCCAATCCACCTAGCAGGACCCTATAGGCCCTGTAGACCCTGCACTAAATGCAAAAAAAGAAGAAAAGAAATTAAATCACTTCTATATCATATAAAGAAACAATAAACGTTTTTTCTCCTTACTTGAGAATCAACGTTTAAGTCCTTTTCTGAACTCCCAAAAAGTCCATGCTTCCCTTTACCTGGTCCTAATACCACACTCACTTAGGTAAATGTGAGATGCTTGTTAACACCCCCTAAGTATCAAAAGTCTGCGTGCTGGATGTGCTTGCGAGGGTGCCTGAATGGTAAGCTTTGCAGTGGAATGGGTGTTCCTAGCAAAGAGGTCCTGAGGAAGGAGGCCGGAGACAAAGGGCAGGCACTTCCACAGAGCCATCAGTGGGGCTGACAGCAACTGCAGTTGCTGGGGGACAGGGACCATCCTCCTATTTCCCTCCACATCCTTTCCTTTACTCTCCCTGACATGTTCTCATTTGAGGGTGCTGGAGAAGCCACCTCTGACAGGAAGCTCCAGGCTTCACTTTCTGATAACCTTCCTGCTCTTCTCCCTTGAAATTGATTGTGATTTCCATGGCAAATCATTTTGCCTCTTTACTGTGATTCAACACAGAAAGGTAAGAATCAACAGTACATTAAAAGTAGATATTACCACTGGCATTTACAGATGGTAAAATGAGATTCAGTTGAGATGATGGACACAGCCAAGAATGCAAGGATTAGAATGTGGGTTTTCCTGACAGAATTTCATACACTGTGCAGGAGAGAGTGCTCAGTGCCCAGTGCCTACACAACAGAGCTGTTTGCATTTCGGGAGTAACAACTGCGCTGTCACTCACAGGACAGGCGCACCCACAGAAGGGAGGAAGGGTCCTATAGGAAGTTCTATTTTATTTTAATGGGACCAGGACCACCGTTCAATTTCAGTTAAAAAGAAATATAACTACCTCTTCACGAAAACAGACTTCAGGCTCCAGAGCTGCGCAGCACTTCTCCACTCCGCTGATCAGACGTGTCAACAAAGACAGCAGCTCCTGGTCAGCGAGCTGGGGCCTCAGCCTCACCACCTCAATAAGAACCCTGTAGCTCAAAGATATCAAGTAGAGTTAATTAATGATCTTTTTTTCCTGAAGTGATTCTTCTCCACAATGCTTGTTAAGGAATCAAATGTTTTGCAGCCTCAACTAGGGTGTGTTTAAAAGGTAAAAATATTGGAAGAATTTTCTAAAACTTTCATGTTAAACTTACAGAACTGACTCTTTGAACGATTAGGTAATCAGAGACAGAATTATATAAAAACAGTAACGTATGTTAGGTCTTTGCTATGACTACATTTGATTTGTCTAGAAAAGTCATATCCAAAACAACTCCAACCCCCTCCTCTAATAGCTGAATACTGTTTCTACTACACTTGATACAGATGTTATCTAAACAGAATAAAAACAGGTCTAAGTGCTTTGGCTTTCAGAGAATGAAAGTAAAACTCCTACCTGGCTGAGCATCTCCTTTTTTCAAATACTAAGAGAAATTCTCAGGATAGATTTCCATGCATTCTGTCCTGAAAATACAATTCATTTTGAACCTGTCCATGAACTTGGTTGCTAGCTGCCATAATCCACACTATGAAGTGGGAGTCGGTTGGGCATCCCACGTCTAGCAAAGGGAAAGACAACCTGGGTTTGTACTTTTAAAAACATGCACCAGTGTTTTTCTGAATAAGAGATAGTAGACAGTTTGGTAAAGGAACAGGGTTGTGATGCCAAAAAGCACGTACTCATTTCAATAAACTTCTCACTGAGACACAGTGCACATGTAGGCTGTGGAAGCGGAGGAATGGAGAATGGCGGTACCTGTTCTTCTTTTCTTGAAGCTCCTCATCCTGAGACTGACACCAGTCAGCAGCAGGGAAAACAGACAAATCTTGAGAGAGTGGAGGAGGCACATAGGTTTTATCAGCTTTCAAACTCTCAAAGCAGGGCCTTCTGGAGGCAAAGTTGGCTGTACAGCAGTGGTCCACGGCAGGATTGATAGTTCGATTTTCATTTATTCCACATAATTCTCCAAGAACTAAATCTGCCTATTTCCAAGGAGATTTGAAATTGGGCATTATTTTAAAACTTGAATAGCATTTCAAAAGTTATAATTAAAAAAATAATTGTAAGATTACTGTTAAGCTCACCCAGGGGAAAAAATATGTATTTGTACCACTACATTATATACAAAGAAAGCTAAAGGCTGGAGTTCTAATTAGCAGTATGACAAAAGTTCAAACTAGAGCAATTTGAATGCTCACATGCACATTTTTGATTGTGAGCAGAGAGTTGTAGACAGCCTACTCAAAGTGGCAACTGACACTGTGGCCCTGGTATCTACTGTCCTGAAGACACTGGGCAGGAAAGAACCGTTTTCTTACAGAAGTCACCCTCTTGGGGCAAGAGGACCTACAGTATTGCTTAAAATCACACAGCATCAAAGCTGTAGTGCAGCTCAGGGTAGGGAGCTTGACTCGTGCGCAGGGCCTGACTGCTACCAAACAGTAATCTGAAGATTTTCTACATCATTCTGAAACAAAATTGAGATTCTGAAAATAGTTGTCCTCACCAATCACTTCTAATATGAGTAGGTAAAAGGGATAATTTGAAGAATCTTTAAAAAATAAATTCTTTAGCTTCTTAAGATTTTCACACATGACGCATCCATATAGCTCATCAAACTAAAGTGTCTGCTCAGTGACCGGGATCTGATCCCTGGCATGCTATGCTGGCACTGCCCCTGGGCGTGGTGGCGCACGCCTGCAATCCCAGTGCTTGGGAGACTGAAAACAGGAGGATCACTAAATAAATTAAAAAAATATCCACATGTGAATCAAGGAAAACATCACTTCTTTATGTGACAAAGATGAAAACAGTGAAGAAATGGAGGCAGATAAATTAACAAGTAGAGATACTTTTTCTGTCTTTTTTTAATACTGTGCTCACTATGATTGTTGGCAGTGTGTCAACTTGAGAAATTTAGAAGTTTAGCTTAGCGCGAGGGAAGGGTACTTGCTTCGTAAACACCCTTATACTGTGCGGGGAAGGACACTAAAATGGTGTGAGGGCTACACTGCTCAGGGCAGGCATCGCCAGATTACAGTGTAAGGCAGCCCTGAAAAGAGGCCGGCTCTCGCCTCTTGTTCTTGTTGCTTTTCCTGTCTTCTGCTGCCTTGAACAGTTGTCCTTGTGTCTTGTGCCACCCTGCACTGGCGTCAGCTTATTATGGACTAAAATCTCCACAAATTGTGAGTTAAATAACCTTTTTTCTTCCTTAGTTTTGAGCATTGGGGCTTTTGTCTGAGCAATGAGAGAAAAGTAACTAAGATAGAATTTGGTACCAGAGAAGTGGGGCTGTTGCTATGAGGATACCTGACCATGTGTTCAAGAGCCTTTGAGAGTGGCTTGTAGGAAGAGTTTGAAAGGCTCAAGATATCACTTGAAATAATAGAGCCAGAACACCTTAAGCAGTTCTGTATGGGAGATTCTGATCAAAGATCAGAAGACCAGAAGTCTAAGAGAAATTCTGCAGGAAAACACCAGGCTCGGGAGGTTTCTACTAGGAAGAAAGACTACAGTGGTTGTTGGACTCCAGGCAATGTGTGTTATGGTTTGGAAAAATGTTTGTATTTGGCTCTTGTCTGGAGACTTTGCCTGAGACTAAAATTAAAAGTGAGTACATATATTGGTATATAGGTCTTGCTCTATCTAGGTCTTAACCATCCAGCAGAAAAGTATAAAAATGAGGTATGCACCACGGGGCCATAATAATAAATTGAGCTGTAAATGGCTATGGTTGACAACTTCTTCAGATAACTCACTATTGTTGTGGAATGCTGGACTGTGTTGGATTGTGTTGTCGAGTTCAGGCACCTAAGTTAGTTGAATGACAATGAAGTGCCCATCTTTGACAGGTGTAGACAAAGGAAGGGGTATAGAAAGGAAGAATCATGATGTGTGTGTATGGACAGTACAATTGGGATAGATAACGCCATGCTTCTACAGAATTCTATGAGAGGCAAGATTTGTACTAATGGTGGTTAGACAGGATATTATGTCAGCTTCTAGTACTATGGTCATCCACTAGGAAAATAACAAGGTAGAAAGTATTAATTATTGAATCTTTGATGTAATTCAGGTATAAAAAATAAGATACGTAAACAGCTACACTCTCTTAATTTACTGATAAGAGACATCTGCTATAATAATGTCTGCAAGTATAATATCATGTATGCACCTTCTACGATACCAAAACAGTATGAAAACAGTTTTCAGTGTACTAATTTGTCAAATCCATCTTGTCAAGGTATCTTAAAACTGTGTCATTGATATTTGTACTTCAATAAAATAAAAATTAAAAAAAAATTAAAAGTGGTAGACCAATTAACTTGTCAGAAGAAATTTCAAGGCAGTTGAATTTACAGATTGTGGCATGGTTACTGTAGAGAGCTTTCAGCCAGATTTATGTAGAGAATCAACAGCAAAGAGCCCCGCAGGATGATTTAAAATATTGTGAGTTTGGCCAAAAAGGAAGCTCTAGTAAATCTGTGGACTATAAATATAGAAATGAGGTGAGGTCTTGATTGCTGAGGAGAGACAAGAGAATAGAAAAAGATGGCCTGAAGGCACCACAAGAAGCAGCAAGTCTCCACACTTTTAAAACTGCAAATATGAAAGACTTGGAGGAGAAAGTCACTGAACACCATGCTCCAGAAGAGCAGCAGCATAGAAAATTTGTTCCTCAGAATTGGATTCAGAGTACCCAGTGGCCCAGGCACTTAACCCCTGGATATAAGAGAGAGAAAAGTAACTAAGATACTCACCAAATCATCAACACAGGCAAACTCATTACTTAGTGTGCAGCAGGTAATCAGAGCTGTCACCATGTCTTTGCCAAGAGAGATCAGTTCTTCAGTAGAAAGCTGGGGAGCTATCTTTGTGAGCTTAATAAAGTAGCTGAAAGAACACATGTATGTTTATTTCTGAACAAAAGCAAATACCATTTATCCTAGAAAAGCAACTAAAATCCCAGCCCTTCACTGCTAGATAGATGCACGGTGAACTTCTGCTCTCATAGATGACAGCAAAATGTGTCTTTACTCTCTGTTCTCCAGTACCCTGTTTTCTACATCTCTATAGTTTTGCTGCCTTCCTAATGTTGTGGATATATCTTAATCCTTTAGATTTTCTCACCCATGGATATAGGAGCAGCAAATATCTTGGGTAGTAAGAAATGTCCTGCTTGAAATTCTTTATGGGGTTAGTACATATTTTAAAGAGAAAATTTGGTAAATGCATATTGAGAATGAGATGAAAGATACTAGGAGCTGACTTCAAATTTTCAACTAACAAGCATGGTTTCAGAATTACAAAAAACATATTTTTCAAATTGTGCTTTGTTGTAAGTGGAAGATGTTTAGTTTTGATAAATATCAACTACAATGATAATTCATTAAGGAAATCTGAGTTAACTGCATATTATCCATGAATGCTCACAAGAACACTAAAGGAATAAAAAATATATAGTGCTAAGCAAATCCAGAATTCTTTCCACAAACAATTAAATTGGGTCAAAATCCTTGGCAAACCATTTCCTTTCCAGGAAACTATTGCAACCTGAACTTTGCTCTGCTCCGCTCCAAAGCAGGGCAAAGGCACGGATCTTGATCTGGAAATGAGAAAGCCTAGCTCAAGCAGAAATGATCAGAGTAGAGAATCAGTTGGGCACCAGTGCTGCCTTCCTTTCTGTCCTTATGTCTGCAAAAATCTCGTGTGATAGCCCAGTGTGTTTTCCTGACTATTGTGTTTTATTTCCTCTTGCAGTTTATGACTTGGCCATAACTGAAAGGATAATCTAGGCTTTTTGTTTGTTTGTTTTTACATCTTGGGGAATTTTTACACTTGGTCTATTTGTGGAATCAACCTACTGGTATTTCAAGCCATCCTGTCCCAAATTTTGGAAGTGTTTACATTCTTGTTGTACCCTCTGGAGGCTTTTCCCAGTTGTCACATTGAATTTGATTTCCTGAAAATTAAAAACAAATAGTTACATTTCAAAGTCATATTTCTCATCATTTGTACCCTTTCTGATCTTCTATAATTGCAAATACAAGTCAAAATTTATGTTGACAATGACTATATTTGATTCTTACCTTGAAGTGACCGAAGAATTGATGCCATTAAGTAAAGAATATTGACCTTGTGAAATTAAATGACTTCTCTACCATGACCTAGCTAGTAATTTCTGCTTCAAAACATTTTTAGTCATGTTTGTCTTTTTATCATTTAGATTTGAAAACTTCAAGCTTTCAAGTTTTCTTCCAATACTTCACAACCCCTCTTCTACATGACATTAAGTCAAACAGCTACTGTGCAGACACCAGTGTGAGCTACACCATGAGGCTGGATGCTGGGGGACACACTGTCCCTCCTGGGAAGAGTGTTGTCAGCGTCATGGTCCACGTAAGCATCAGAGCAGACTGCGTCAGCTAAACTGATGATGTTGCTCTGAATCCAAACTAGATTCAGATTGGTTACTCACATTTTTCTTGGAGTAAAACTGCAAAGACTGAAGTAAAACTTCAATATACATTTTAAGTATTTTATCTTTGTTCCTTTCAAAGTTCTGAATTACATTGCTCAAACCTACCACATGACGGTAACAATCAGTCAGTGTCTCTCTGCCACAGCAGTCCCCCAGAAGATCCTTGTATACCCCAGCAATTCTCAGAAGTTCTGGTGTGGACAACTCTGGATGGCTCCTTGAGTATTCATAAAGAAACCTGAGATGCGTGAGATATATATATATATTAAAAATATATATATATATTAAAACTCAGAGAACAAATAAGACACCCAACTCCACAGATGCGAAATTGTCTGCTGCCAAAAGCTAATTTCTTCCTCTGGTATGGTCAAGGGCTCTTGCAGGAGCCAATTTCACCACAGAATATCATTATATAAAAGTTCTCTTGTTTTGTTTTATATATTTTTTAGTTGAGAGAGTAGCATTAATAAAATAATATAATGCATAATGTATGAGAAATAGTACATGTTGTCACCAAAACTTTAAAAAGAAAACATTGACAATTTTCCTGGAGAGTACAGCCAGACTTCCACTTCAGAACTGTGGCTATGTGGCTTTCTCCTAGCTGTCAGTCTAGCAAGGCAGAGGTAAGGCGCAGCTTCTGACAACCCTGGCACTTGGGCACACCTCATATGAACTTCAGCTCTGAATCTTTGGCAGTGGTTTCCACAGCCTAGTCAGAAGCATTGCACCTTTCACGGTTGCAGGGCAGGGAGTAAAATAAGGCTGCCAGCTATTAAGCTTGGTAGGAGCTGCATACTGAAGTACTGTTTTATTCCATCCTGCTACAGGCCGAGAATCCCCAATTTGGAAACCTGAAATCAGAAATGTTCCAAAATCCAAAACATTTTGGGCACAAGCAGGATTACACAGTGGAAAACTCTACCTCTGATTTATATAACAGGTTATCCTCAACATGCAAGTGAACAAAATTCTTATAAAAATCCTTCAGGTTATGCATTAAATGAATTTAGTGTTTACTTAGATTCCCATTCTCAAGGTAGCTCATCCTCAAGGTGGCTTAGCATTCAAGATAGCATATTTTTTAAATATTTAACATTACAAGAAAAATCAGAAGTTTCTACCATTTTTGGTCCCCAGCCTATCAGATAAGGGACAGCCAGCCTGTATTAACAAAAGGAGAAAAACATGACCAAGGTGCCATGAGAGGCCTACTGTACATTTATAAGAAGCTAGTCTTGTCTTAAAAGAGAGCTGTCTTCCCAAAGTACCTTAGCGATACTGCTGACTGTATTCATAAAAGAATCTTATCTGTCCACACAAAATAAGTAAATATCCTAGATGTTTTTTTTTGAGAATATGACTTCCAACAAGATTTTCATGGCGAAGCAGGCCTTTTCCTCATCCCCTCTCACTTCAACCTTCTTGGTTAATCTGTGTCCTGACATAGCCTCTGCAGTCTCCCACTGCCTACTCAGCTCCACTGGGAAATGCACACCCACCACTAAGGCAGCGGGGCCTCACGGCCAGAGTCAGAGCTCCTCTTGGCATCTGCTGTGCACCATTGCCTTTGCCCTAGGGTGGTGGTGGACATGGAACCCCTAAAAACACATTCTAAAAATGTTCCAAACCCGTTCTGGGCTAGAAATCCTTTGTGCTCTGTGCTCAGGTTTGAGCATCTGAGAGACTACATCTTAGGACCAGTTTGGAGTCGGTGCTCTCAGTCCCTGCCCTTCCATCCCAAGCATCCTTGAGTGCTGTACTGCCAGTTTCAGTAGCACTTATGTGGATGAAGAATAGAAGGGGGAGAACAGCAGAAATGAGAATTGCTTCCACTTACAGAGCACATGTTAGATAAATTTTAGTCATTCTCCATAGCTCAGAAAAAGCAACAGGACAATAACAAGAGCAGGAGTGGGACAGGCAGTGCCGTGTGTTAGCTGTGGAACTTGGGGCAAATTTCTTAGCTTCTCTGTGCCTACTTTGCCATCTGTAAGGGAGAATGATAAAGGAATACTAACTTCAGAGGGACTTGACAAAACCTACTTGGCTAATAGATGAAAATTTAAAAACGTGGAAGAAAAAGTAGCTGTTTATCCAACCCAGACCTGTGTCTTCAACCCAGATCTCCTGCAGAGCTCAGGGGTTATACAGTTGTCTCATGACAGTTACTCTGCAAGTAGAGTAAGTCAAAGCTCTCAAAAGTGTGATTCTCCACACAAAGTGTGCATATGCACCCATGCCCTCCATCTCACTGGATGGGAAAATCCCACACAACGATCTAAGCTCCAAATAGGGAGACATTCCAGGTGAAGTTTCTGAAACACAACAATGATTTGTTCTTTCTGTTCTGCAGTGAAAATACTTCCAGATACTTAGGATGCTCATGAATCTGGCTCCATCCACCTCTCAGTACCAGGTATCTGTCAGTGCTTATATGCACCTTCTCAAGCTGCCCTGGGGAATTCCCTACCTGCACTGAGAAAGTTTGTAGGGCTCTGCTTTGAAAAGTCATCCCTAGATATGGCCTGCCCTTGGCCATTGACAGTGACAATAGGCCTGAAATTGAACAGAGATGACTAAATAAAAACTACACACAATGTACACGTCACAGGCTCTTAACAGTTTAGTAAATGTAACATGAACAGCTTGTAACTAGCTCCATAAAAAAGGGGGGAAATGTAACAGAAAACCACTGCTACTCACACACAGCCAGCCAGTAAAGTTAAGTTAGTTTTCCAGGTAGCAGTTCCTTGTACTTCTATTTCTTAGGAAAAGCTGGTCATTGTGATGCATAGTTAGTTCATCATTCTGATGCATATTATAAGAACCAATCAAAGTCAACCAAGTACTGTACTCTGTAAGCAGCTCCCTTTGCAGACCCAATAAAAACCTTTCTCCCTGAGCTTTTGATTTTGATTCCTTGTCAGTGCCTGTCAAACACGAAATAAATCTGCCTGCAAATCCTGAATATCATCCTGCTGTAGCAGTAGGTCCTCATACATGCATCTTCTGCTTCACAGAGAAGAGTGGCCCAGATCAGCAGCTATACCAAGAGTTTCCTTGGCTAGACTTTCTGCAATCAAACTTCACTCTGCAGTTTTCTACTCTGAACCTCCAACAAGTCACTTGGTTTCTTTGTATCACAGTTAACTCATCTCAGAAATAGGGATAAATGGTACTTGTTCTAGGTGAAAGTTGGGGCAATTGAAGTAAATGATCTGTATGAAATATTTAGCCTCTTGCCCAGCACACATCAATTAATGTTAGCCATTTGTTAGTGGTGTTAGTGATGGTGCTGTATCACCATAGCATAGCAGTTTTGTTGTTACAATATGTGAAAATATTATAAAATATAAATGTAATTTTCAAAATTGTATCATACTCAATGAACTAAGTGGTTGCTTATATTATTGCCCAAAACTAGCCAACATGGGGCAAATCTTGCAAGGTTTTTCGGTCTTATCAGTATCAATAGGCAGTCACGTTACCTAGCAAAGAAGTCATCTGGGTCAGTGTCTCTCTCTTGGCATACATGTTCACTGCCAGTACATTTTGCTTCAGTTGGAGACACATTCTTTGGTCTGTCATCTTTATTTGAGTTAATTATGCAGTCTTCACGTTCCGGTATTTTCTTCTCACAGCACTCTTTGATTTTGCTGGAGATGGAATCTTGTTTTGAACAAATATGGCTCATAACTTTGCTCTGTACCAAATAAGAATGGGGCATGTCTTAATTTTCAAAGTTTCTTCAGGACTGCATTTCCTCCCTAGTGGAATGATTTTGTGAAAAACCAGTCATGAGCACAACACTGGGAATAGCCTCATCAGATGATTTGATAAATGATGTTCATTTAAATTTTGTATTCATGTAATAAACATGAAGTTTTTGTTTGTTCTTGTGGTACCAGGTACTGAACTCAGGACCCTGAGCTTGTTAGGCAGGCACACATGTCACTGAGCTATCTCCCTGGTCACTGAAGTTTTACATTAACACAAGCTTTTGTCTCAGAATATAGAGTCATATGATTGTAAAAATAAGCTCTGTTACAAATTCACATTTATTAAGTATTAAACTTTTAAATACTTTATTCCTACACCCCTGATATCTTGACATCCTACGTTTTAAATAGTTCTGCTCTCCCAAATGAATTCACCTATGTTTTCAGTGGTGATTGTCAGAGACTTGTCAGTTAGTATATAGACTTGGGCTTCATTTGTGTGCTGAAATTCCATTGTTAAACACATAGAAAAAAATCCAATAAACATTTGATAAAGGAACGGAGAAAGGAAAAACATGTAAACTACCACAGTAAATATCATATACATCTTCTAAAATA
>PVKA01053806.1:0-11059 GCA_004027165.1 Ctenomys sociabilis | reverse complement strand
TCTCTACCTGGTTTGGTTTTTCTGGTACTGGAAATGAATTCAGGGATACTCTACCACTGAGCTACATTTCCAGACACTTTTATTTTTTATCCTGAAACAGTATCTCACTATGTTGTCCATATCATGTGAACTTGTGATTTTACTGCTTTAGTTTCTTAGAGTTTTTCAGTTACATATGAGCCACACTGTGCCCAGTTTCAGCTGGTTGTTGAATGGCTGAAGCTCCCTAGTCTCAAGCTTGGGCTTATCTCTATACGACCACCACCACTTGGAAAGGGTCTGAGGGAGAAGATGCTTTATCAGGCCTCCTGGAGAGTCTATTCACAGCTAGAAGGAAACTGAAGAAACTGAAAGATTGTTTCCACCAACAGGGATTGGGAATCCATCAATTTAAAATCCATCCCTTAGACCAAAAGTTTTTATTTTTTGAAATGGCTAAAAGTTGAGATAAAGATTTTTATGTTTGAAAAAATACCGCATCAGAGATAGAGTTGTCTTTTAACTCTGCACATTGATGTTTTCTTTTCGAAGCAGTGACATTTAATGAGGAAGAAAACAGCATTTTGAAGGTTATATATTTTTGTTCAATACTGTGACTGTTCTAGTGTTTGGATGATAATGTTTTTATGTGCAGTTTAAAATGTTTGATACCAATTTGAGTCCTAAAGAGACACATTTCATTAAATTCTCAAGACTTGGTTTTCACTTCATTAGGTTCCATTATCAAAATTACCAGGCAATATCTTAAGGCTTAAAAGATATATCTCTAATAATTGCGCAGGTCTTTCTCTTCCTTTTAAATGTAAAATGCTATTTTAAATGAATCATAGCATGAATTTATCTGCCAGTACTAATCCCCCCACCTGGGAATCATGCCCAGATTACACACTTCCGGTCTGTAGGAGGTAGCATTCTCATTATGAGCATCAATAGCCGTGATTTGAGGCAGTAATAAAAAGAGGCACCCCAAGTGAGTCCATGTGATAAAATATGGCGAGGGGGTGTGGATGTCTCGGTTCTCAACAGATGAAGTTAATTTAATTTCCAACCTCTAATTTCATCTCCTCTTTTTGTAATTATGCCTGTCCTAAGGTCTAAATGAAAACAAAACAAAACAAAATAAAACAAAAGATTTAAACGCAGAAAGTGGGGTGTGGTGCCATATGGCACCCCAAAGAAAATTACCCAAACACTTCAAAAACAAGCAGGGCAAGTTCCTTCTTCCACTCAGGAACCATATGTGAGCTCCACACACAAAGGAGCTTCCTTGAAGTTGATTGGAACTGATTTTGTCTGTGGGCTCTGTGTGTGTGTGTGTGTGTGTGTGTGTGTGTGTGTGTGTGTTGAAACAAAAGCCAGGAAAACTTTGGAAAGAGCTACATACAGTGAGGTCACTCCAGAATCTCACCTCAATATTTCAAATGTTGTAGAATGACTGATTTTTGAAGTGAGGAGGCTTTCTGAAGAAGAAAAGGATACAAGATAAAAAGCAATGTCATTAACAATAAGCAATCTTCTTTTGGGTATTATTAAACTGGAGTGGTTTAAAGAAAATTAAAGTGACAGGTTCCTGTCCTTATGGTATTCATTATAGGAGAAGGGTAATTTTGGTTATGGCAAACACAGACATTTTTATAAAATCAAGAGAATAAGTGAATTTACTAAGTGAAGAAAATGAACTACTTGTAAAATGTTAGTAAAATGCGGTGAGAAGTTGTTGGTTGGATCCTTGGCTCCTAACCTTTTGAACCCAACCTTTCATTTTCTTCTTGCATGGCCTATAATTGCACATATTTTCCTGACTTCTATCAAAACACCTCCTTTGACCTCATACTTTGAAGTTATCCATTTGGCTTATTTAAAACATATATAGTGCCTTAGGGCTAGGAAACTGTGGCATTGGTGAAATTGTATGCACAATATATAAAATAAATATAAGTAAATATATAAAATTTAATTGAAAATTTAATATACATCATAAAAAGGAAAATCCCAAGTAATATTTGTGAGGATTTAGATCAAAAACTTGTTTAGAATGCTAGAAATTTCTTGTTTAGAAATGAACCTGATAAAGCTGAGATGGAAACAAATTTTAGAAATTCAAAAGAATCCTACATCAGTTTTAGAATCCAGCATACACAGTATGATTGATTTTCAGTTTAATAATCATATTGAATTATTTGATGAGATCTTTAAAAGGTCATGTTAATGAATGGCTCATTAGTTCAATAAATAGTTTTGAATACTTAATATGTGTCAGGAAGCCATTTTGGTAAATATTTTAGGGGCCTCATTACAAGACTGTTTGAACAGAAAATGAGCACTCTTATTTTGCACAATGACCAAATTATTTAGTCAAGTTTTTTTTTTTTTTAATCCAAATGATACAACATTTTGAAGTACTTGAATTTGATCACACTGATTAATCTCTGTTTATATACTCTGCATGTATAGCATCATGCTCATTAACAAAGCAATTAAATTACTCTAAATTCTTTTTTGAAAGATTAAGATTTTGGCAACATCAATTCTGTGCAGGGTGTGAGAGCCTGAAGTTTCAGATATATCCACATGCATACTATGTAACATGTATACTTTGGTCCAAAAATTCATTCACGTGCACAAACATTACTCTTTAAGCTAACTTTTTTAAAAAAATTAGGAGCAAAGAAAGCACTGAACTACCTCCTGGTTTAGAATGCTAACTGCTACATGCTAATTGTTTTGTTCGAGTTTCTTGCCTGCTGGTAGCCCTGACAGTGCCTTCCATCACTCTTGTCCTTGTGAACTCCTTTAGCTCCTCAGCAGAGCTCAGCCTCACCCTGGTGCCAAGGAGTGAAGCCATCTGTGATGTTAACAAAACAAGTCTGACTGGAGGTCACCAACCTGCAGCCTCAGACCCCACAGCAGACCTCTCTTCCCTTATCTGTTTATTTTTAAATTCTTTGTTGAAAGTCAAAATATGCAACTGTCAAAGTAGCTCAACACGAGCTAATCTATAAGCTCATTTCAACTGATCTTCACTTTTTCTCAGTGCCCGGACCCTGTTTCCATGTCAGTGCCCATCAGTGCATATCAGGCAAGTGAATCAGTGCTCCAAGGGAGAAGGCATGCATAGGTGTCTGCAGAGCTACTGAAAAGACCTGTCCTTGGGTGAAAAGCACTGGGATGGAATAAAGTCCTGCTGCCTGAAGACAAGCACTCCAGTGATGTCAGCTGTGCCTGAAGAGGGCACTAAAGCATCCTCCTCTGTGTAACAAGTGCAGCTGCAGATCGTAATGGCAGCACAATCCACTCTTTACAATTCCAATGTGTTTCATTGACACATTCACCTTAGTTCTTATTCCTTAAGATTATTTACTGATATGCTTCTTGATTTTTAAAATTATATATTTTATATGTTAATGCTACTTTGGAAAATTGTTATAAAGCATGAACAGTCATATCTTGTGACTATGACAGGCCTCTAACAATCAAGTAATATGATAAACATTGCTTCTAAGCCTCAGACCAAAGGAATAGCATTCTAGAAGGTAACAACCATGATGAGCGTAGATGCCAATGCAGGCTGGGGAGATTGTTCAGAGGTCTACGTGCCTGTCTGGCAAGCAGAAGGACCGGGGTTTGATTCCTGGTACCACAGGCCATGCAGGCCCTGTAACACTAAATGTACCATGCTGGCCCCAAAACCAGGAGTGGCGGTGTATACCTGTGATCACAGCACTGGAGAGACAGAAGGATCACTGTGAGTCTGGGCTGGGTAGCAAGGCCCTGTCCCAAATAAATGAATTAATAAATAAATGATTAAAAAATAATGTGTGTTACTTAAATTGATAGTCAACAACATGATATGGACACTTTCTACAAGCTTAATATATAACATTATCCTCTATATCACTTTATCTTAGAATTTCTTTTTTTTTCTGGTACTGGGAATCAAACGCAGGACCTTATGCTTGCCTGGCCAAATTATATTCCTGGCCTTGATCTTAGAATTTCTTACTTGAAAATAATTCTTATTATTTAAAATTTGGTCAAAAGAAGTATTGAGTACCTTTCTCAGGTGTTGGTCCTGTGTTATGAACTTGAACAATAGAACATATGTTTACTAGGGGATACCTATTCTTTTTCAAGTTGTATAAATTAAATTTTTTCTAGCCTTACTTAAGTTACCAACACCTTAATTAGAATTAGAGGACCATGCATTTTGTGATTTTTAAATTACCTTGCAAATACTTTAAAAATTGGGCAAAAAAGCATAAAATTAAAGATGGTAGAAAAGATACATGAGAAAAGTTGTAGATCTCAAAGAACACTTGGTTTTTCTGTTTGCCAGTTGTTCCTTTATGGCTTGTTGCTCTAATGCCAGGTTTTCTTTCTTGTAAACAATACAATATGTGCAGAATTAGCCTGACCCTCAGAGATTTACATGTGTATTTGTATGGCTGCTAGATTACAACTCTTGTCTGCGCACACCAGGAAGTTTAGATGCACTAAGAATCCACTTAGAATTCTTAGAGTTGGTATGTTTTCTGCTTAGCTTTTCCTCTTATAATGCATTCCTCAGTAGAAAGGAAAACACACACCTGTAGGGGAAAAAAAAGGATAGTTTTACCTTTTAACAGATGTATAATATTTGGCTAGTGACCTTTACTACAATTTCTGGGTGAGGGATATGAATAAGTAAATTATATAATTTAGTAAGTAATTGAGAAAGCAGTGATTATTTTGGGTAAAGCTGCCACCTTGCATTATGGAAACGTGGCTATTTTGAGGAAGGTGTTACAAATTATGCAGTGAGCACGAGACTGTCCCTCTATGAATCTGATCCTTCTCCAGGCCTATCCACTGGATTTAGTGCAGCCTCCTGTTGTGGTTTGTGTCTAGTTGCTGGGCCCCCCAGACAAAGCCTTTTGTAAGTTATGGGGATGACTTCTAGAGTTTGTGATTAACTCGCTGTCCGCTGAGCTTCTGGGCGTGAGCACTACCCTCAGCCTCAGGAGGATGGCTTGAACGCAGCTTAAGGGACGCGTGTTCTCTGTAGCCATTACGGCTATTGCACCTCCTTTGTGCTCTTGCTGTTTTTGCTGCCCTCTGCCATGCACCCCTCTGCCCTGGAGCCAGCTGAGCATAGACTGAAACCTCCAGTAACTGTGAGCTAAATAAATCTTTTCTTCCTTTATTTTTGGTGCCGGGTATTTGTCCTAGCAACGAGAAAAGAGTAACTGAGACTCTTCCACTGATGCTGTTGCCCAAACGAGAAGTTCCACAGCCCAAAACATATTCTTCTTGTGGTCCTTACTGTTCACTGTTCATATATTGTTTTTGATTTCCTTCTAATTCACTTGTTTTAAAGTGGATAAGATTCTTTTTTAAACCTTAAAATCACTCAAAATGATGCAGTGATTGTTTTGTTGTATTTGGGATAAAGCTACAGTATAATACACTAAACATGGCTTTTTAGGCTCTGTGCGGTCTGGTTGCTACCCAGATTTCTGTGTTTGGCTTGAGCCATTCACCCCTTTGATCAATTACCCATTTTGAGATACACTGTTCTTAATTTGGTTCATTAAAAAGGCAGAGCTCTTTTCTTCATTACAATGTTCATCCTTACTCCTTCTCCCTAATTTTGTCTACTTGTCCTTTAAAGTTTCTGGTTAAATTCTGCTTCCTCATTGAGTGGATCCTTGGAGGACCAATTTCAACTAGACACACTCTTTCCCTATGTTTCATGATGTATATCACAAAGTTAGTCTGTGATAGGTCCAAGCTGTTCCAAGCTTGCACATTGCCAACCACGTTCTGGCTTAGAACTATCTCCTCAAAGGTAACTTCTGACCTCTCGGAATATAATGCCTACTATGAGATTCTTATATGTTTGACACCTTCAGCTACAAGGTGTCATTTTTATTAAAAAGCTCAGGTTAGCAATGTGATTTGTGGTCAATGACTGTGTTGGCTAAAGGAGTCAAAGTCTGAGTAATTGAAGTCAGTAATAAAGGAACTCAGTGTTCCTGGATCTTGTCCCTGATTAACACCTTGTCACAAGTCTTGTGTGAGTTTCTTGGTGGGCAGCACTTTGCAAAGGCTGTTGTCCAGCACTGCAGGGGAAAATACTACACTCTCGCTTCCTAGGAGGGGTGCCAAAAGCTTGCACCTGCCCCCTCCTTGTGCATGTTTTTGTTTTCCCTTTGCTGATTTTATTCTGCATTTTTTCTCTGTAACAAAACATATCTGTATTGCCATTTTTTGTCCTATAAATCTTTCTAGTGAATCACTGAGGCTTGTCTATTTACTTAAAAATAATTATATATATATTTTATTATATATAAATATATAATATCAAAAATAACTTACTAGTATTTATATTAGTTAATTGAAAGGAAGTTAATACTTATATTGTTTGATCAATCTTAAATGCCTATGTCTGGTAATCTGAGAAACTACTTTGAAGATAACAATATGTAGTATAATGACCTCTTGGTTTGAAATTCCATATCATTTTAACTATTTTCTTAATTATCTTTAAGGTAAAAAATGATGACATTAAAAAAGAAAGAAGTAAAAAACATTGCAATCAGAATTGTTTGGCTTAAGAAAATAAAATGAAGCAGTAAGTGATGAACTGTAACTGGAAGGAGAATTCTAAAGCTGTGAAGAGCATAATTAATTAAAGAACTTTGTAACTTGCTCTTGAACCACATTTTAAATTGCAGAGAGCTAGGAAGCCAGGACTAGAAATCTCTACAGATATGAACTGGAATAGACAATAGCCTGACTTATAAATAGAAAGAAGTAATGAAAAATTAACTTAGAAGTTTCAAAATATCTGCTGTAGTATGTTTAAGAAATGTTGCCCCACTATTTTCCCAATGTCCTTGAGTTTATTTCCATGTTCCAGGAAAGTTGAAGTCATTCTTTAAGTTCATTTTTCATTCTGTCTACAGTTCATGGAAACTTATGTGGGAAGAAGCAGGGGAAAGAAGTAAGCGGTTACTGCTAGAAACCATTCACCACTTGAGGTTGGTCATTAGAGGGGAACACCCATTTCCAAAGATTTTAGAAACAATTTTCCAGTATATAATCTAAAATGTTATTATCACTTATCTTCCTAATGCTAAGTTGGGGACATTATGTTGTATGAGTAGAAATTCTCATTCTGTCTGTAAAAGTGAAGAATACTGAAGTGATTTTTAAAAAAAATTATCATTAAAATATGGAAGATATCAACCAATGTCAATCAGCTATTTTTGTTTCAAAAATCTGTAATATTTCTACTGTATGTTGTCCTTTGTTTTCTTCATTTCTGATTTTTGTTCTTGCTTTTGTTTTTACTTTTTCTTATTTTATTGAAGAACAAATAGCAATGAAACAGTTTCAAGACAAATTAACAGGACAGGTTCGATAGATTAATACATTGCAAACATTTTTCGTAATGTTTTGGTAACATACAAGGTGCATACATGATATTATATTTACAGAAATTATTATAGCAGATGTCTCTAGTCAGTGAATTAAGAGAGTGTAGCTGCTGGCTTATCTTATTTTATATCTGAATTATATTACAGATTCAATAATTAATACTTTCTACCTTGTTATTTTCCTAATGGTTGTCCATAGTACTAGAAGCCAACATAATATCTTGTCCAACCACTATTAGTGCAAATCTTGCTTCTCATAGAATTATGCAGAAGCATGGCATATTTATCCTAACTGTACTATTTATACACACACAACAAGATTCTTCCATTGTATACCCTTTTTTATTGTCTAGATCTGTCAAAGATGGGCACTTCATTCTCATTAAACAAATTTAGGTGCCTGAACTTGGTGACACAGTCTAACACAGTTCAGCATTCCACATTAATAGTGAGTTATCTGAAGAAGTTGTTCACTGTATCCATTTACAGCTCAACTTATTATTATGGCCCTATGATAAATACCTCATTTTTATACTTTTCTGCTGGATGGTTAAGACCAAGATAGAGCAAGACCTATATACCAACACATGTAGTTTTTGTTTCTGATGAGGTCAGTGAAGTCCCCTCAGGGTTTATCTTCTAATCCTGTACCTTACTCTGTAGATCCTTTGTCTGTGTCATCCAAGTGGATGAGTCATGGCCAATGCTTGACCAGTTGCTCACTAGCCTGAAAGAAAGTCTTTTCTCCATGTGATTCTCCCCAGGCACACTATATATTATCAATCTCTTTCCTCTGTGGCTCCATAATCTCCTTGATCAGAAAACTTGGGACACAACTGAGTTTCATGATACAGTACAGGTCCACCTATGTCCTGAATCTTTGCTGACCTTGAAAAGCTAGGACCAAAATGTTGGCTGGCCTTGCAGCTCTTCTATTTCTCCAATTTTGATCTGTGAATGTAGGTTGTTAACCATGAAGAAGACAGGCTCATTAGCACCCTGCAGCATATGCCATTCAGTTTACTCTATTTGACTCAATTGTTTTTAGTTGTTGTTGTACATTTTTATTTGTATTTCTTCTTTTGACATTTATTCTAGGGAGATTATATGATATTTGCACATGTATGTCTGGTTTATTTTGCTTACGAGTATATGTTCAAGTGGCATCCACTTCAATACAAAGGCTTCAAGTTTATCATTCTTAATAGCTAAGTAACACTCCATTATATAGAAATACCACTTCTTTTTCAACCATTCCTCATGTGACAGACATCTTAATTGTTTCCAAGAATTTGCTATCACAAATTGTGCTGCTATAAACATGGTACACTTATGTCACCATGGTATAATGTTTTCAGTTCCTCTGGGAAAATTCCCAGTAGGGGGATAGCTGGCTTGAATGGGATTTTCAGTCCGACTATTTTGAACAGTCTCCACACTGATCTCCACAGTGGTTGTACCAGTCTCCATTCCCACCAGCAGTGGAGAAGTGTTCTCTTTTCCCCACAACCTCTCCAACATTTGTTGTTGGTTGATTGCCTTATGATAGAAATTCTTCCTGGAGTGAGATGGTATCTCAATGTTGCTTTTATTTCCATTTCACAGATGGCTAGTAATGTGGAGCATGTTTTCATATAGTTATTCACTTCTTTAATTTCATCCTCTGAGAAGTGTGTATTCATCTCAAGTGCCCATTTCTAAATTGAGTCTTTAAATCTGAGGGCACTGTTGTATCTTAATTTTTTTTATATATTCTAGATGGCAGACCTTTGTCTTATGCTTATTAGTTAGGATTTTTTCAAAATTTTGGGTTTTCTTTTAACTTTGTTGACAATTTGTTTTGACATGCAGAAACTCCTCAAGAAGATTTGATCCCAGTTGTTGATTCTTTCAAGTGCTTCCCGTGCAAATATATGTTTGTTCATGAACTCTTTACCTACCCCTATGTCTTCAAGAGTTCCTCCTACTTTCTCTTCCAGGAGATGGAGTGTTTCTGTTTTAACGTTTAGATCTTTAATCCATTTTGACTTTAACTTAGTGCATGGTGATAGAGCTCAGTCAAGTTTTAGTTTTCGGCACATAGAAAGCCAGGTTTTCCAGTGCCATTTGTTAAAGAGGCTATCTTTCTTTCTGTCCGAGTACTTGGCTCCTTTGTTGAAGATCAGATGGCTGAGTGTGTCCATATACGCCTTTGAATTTTCTAATCTTTCCATACATTTCAGGTCAACTTCATTGCCAATACCATATTGACTTTATCACAGTGGCTTTGTAGTATAATTTCAATTCAGGAATTGTGATGACTCCTGCCTTGTCTTTATTGGCCAATAGTGCCTTTGTTATTCTAGGTCTTTTGTGGTTCCAAATAAATTTTAGGAACAATTTCTCTAGGTCTGGGAGGTATGTTAGTGGCAGTTTGATAGGGATTGCATTAAATCTGTACAGCAATTTTGGGAGTATGGCCGTCTTCATGACGTTGGTTCTTCCTATTTAGGAGCATGGAATATCTTTCCATTTTCTGAAATCCTCTACAGTCTCTTTTCTTAGGATGTTGCAATTTTCTGTGAAAAGATCTTTGACTTTCTTGGTTAAATGAATTCCAAGGTATTTCATTTTCTGCGGTGCCACTGTAAAAGGTATTGTTGCTATTGTTTCCCTTTCAGTGTGCTTGTTATCTGTGTAGAGGAATGGTGTTGAGTTTTGAGTATTGATTTTGTATCCTGCTATGCTACTGAATTTACCTATCAGTTCTAGTAGTTTCTTGGTGGAATTTTTGGGGTCTTCCAAGTAAAGTATCATGTCGTCTGCAAATAGTGATAATTTAAATTCTTCTTTACCTATTCTTATTCCTTTTATTTCTCTTCCTTTTCTAATGGCTGCTGTTAATGATTCCAAAACTATATTGAATAGGAGGGGTGATAGAGGACATCGTTGTCTTGTACCTGATTTAAGAGGAAAATATTTCATTTTTTCTGCATTTAGGATAATATTAGCTTTTGGGTTGTCATAGATGCCTTTTATGAAGTTAAAGTAAAGTCCATCTATTCTAATTTTCTGTATGACTCTGAACAAGAATGAGGGTTGGACTTCGTCAAAAGCTTTCTCTGCATCAATTGAAATGATTATGTGGTTTTTAGATTTCAGTCTATTAACATAGTGTATTACATTTATAGATTTTCAGATATTGAATAATCCTTGCATCCCTGGGATGAATCCTACCTGGCCATGATCTTCTTCATGATTTGCTGTATTGTATATGCTAGGATTTTATTGAGTATTTTTGTGTCTATGTTCATAAGGGAGATTGGCCTGTTGTTCTCCTTTTTAGTTGTATCTTTCACTGGTTTTGGAATCAGGACAATACTTGCCTCCAGAAATGATTTTGGGAGGTCTGCTTCCTTTTCAATTTCATTGAAGAGTTTGTGGAGTGTAGGGATTATATCTTCTATAAATTTCTTGTAGAATTCAGCTGTGAATCCATCAGGACCTGGACTTTTCTTGTCAGTAGGCTCTCTATTACATTTTGTATTTCATTGGCTGTTATTGGCTTATTGAAAGTTGTTGTACCTTCTTGCTTCAGTATTGCTGATTTGTACCTTTCTAGGAATCTGTCCATTTCATCTATGTCTTCTATTCTATGA
>PVKA01053805.1:0-11061 GCA_004027165.1 Ctenomys sociabilis | reverse complement strand
CTCACAGGCCAGGCTGTGCTGGGTTTTGGTCTGTAGCATGGGACCGTGTATTGCTGAGATGTGTCCCTTTGGCAAGGCAAGCTTGGAGTTCTCACTCCAGGCCAACCAGCACTGGATCTGGGGCAGTGGTGTGGGACCGGTAATCACCTGGAAATGTTTCTCTGGCACAGTGTGCCTGGAGCTGTCACTGGGCCACAGGTGGTGGTGGGCAGGTAATCCCTGGGAAATGTCTCTCGGGCACGGCGGTCCTGGAGTTCTACACTCACTGAACTTTGATGCCCAGAGAATCGGGGAAATTCCCACTCGATCAATGGGCTTTAAGTCAGGGGATCCGTTGAGGTTCTGGTGAGTGGATCCTGAGGTTTCAGGCCAGTCACTGGTTTGAAGGGGTTGGGGACAGGGATCCGCGTAGCGCTGTTTGCAAGAAGCCAAAGGCTGTCCCTCAGACTCACCACACTCTCACTGATCTGGGAAGCCTGGTGAGTCCTGTAAATTCGCTCTCGCTGGGAGAGCTTGGTGTGGGATCCAGGAAGCCGCTGGAGTCAGCCACTGTCTCAGGCCAGTCTCCGGCTGGGCGGCGTGGGCGGGATCGAGTAGACTGCTGGCGTTGGTCTTGTTGTCTGGGGAGGTCTCTGGGGCTGGGCGGGTGAGGGTGCGGGCAGGATGGAGGAGGATGTCGGGGTGGCAGCGCTATCTCTGGCTGGTCTCTGGGGTTGGGCTGGAGCGGGTGGGATGGAGGAGGATGGCGGAATCGCCCTGCTGTCTCTAGCCGGTCTTTCTATCTTATTTTTTATAAAACTTGAATAAATTTTGAACACTTGCACCAAGAACCATAAGCGTCATTTAAGTTTTTCCCTTCATCTTTGCTTTCCATTTTGAGATTGTAATAGTCTTCCAGAATGTTCCCTGCAAATCGTAGGGGATATGCACCATGGGTCTTGGTTGTTTAAGGGCTTTTATACCCTTTTAAACTTAGAATATGAAGCAAAAATCCTAGTCTATGGTAACCTTAACCCCCATACTTCCTTGATAGAGGTCTGGCAATTCTAGCTGCCAGGAACCTCCTTCCTCATGATCATTAGTGTTTCTAAGTGCTCTAGTGGCCTAGGTTTACAAAGGGAATAGTGGTCATAGGCCAATGACTCAGGTAGCTACATGCTGAGTGACAAAACTTGGCCATTTTTGGAAGGCCCCAGACCCACTCTGGACATGAAATATCCCCTATGGTGAGGAACAGATCTGTGCACTGATAATTGAGATAGCCACCTGTAATCCATAACATACAGCAAGTTTTATATATTGGTACAAGTTACACCAAAGCCACTGATTTTGAAGTTGTTAAAATCTGTCGTTGCACAAAATGATACTTAAACTAGACAAAAGGAATCATATTTTTATTTCAGCTTATATTTTATCTTGCCCAGTATATGATGACGAAATGATTATATGATGAGAAACAACAATATACTGTATAAGGTTCAAATGATTTTCTACATTTATTTTATTCCAGGAGTACCAAGATTCTTTTTGAAAGCACACAGAAAATGACATAAAATGATCTTGAGAAACTTGATAGCAGTCAGTTGGGTGTCATCAGACTCTGACACATCAGTGACTGAGAGCAGGTGTAATTTTGAACTGGAAGTGAACAAAAGAATCCTGGTAAAGAAGAGAAGCCCTCATCTTCAGATTTGGTTTTGAGACCATCTCCTTCATGTAGAAGGAGAACACATAGTGAGAGAAAAATCTTGAAAGAGTGTCAAAAATCAGTTAGTATTTTCGTTTTCTAATGAAAGGGTGACTGTGTTTAATACTACAAATAAAAAAATGAATCTTCTCTTCCATCATATTATAACAGATGTTTCGTTCTTCCTGACAGTCAGCTTCTTGAAGATAAAGGGAAATATAAAGGGGAAGTACCTGAGAAAGAAAATTTAGAAAACTCAACATAAGCAGAGGAGTGCTTAGATGTATTTGGTGGGGAAAAATAATAATTTTAGTAAATAATTTCAGAGTTACGTGTTGATAAAAATAACAAGAAAATCCACCCAGTCATAAGCAAATGAGGACTTCTTTAAGACATCAACTTCCCGTAGCTTTATTAATAGCAAAAATATGTCAAAGAATTTGGGGAGGAAGAATCACAAGACAAAGAATGAAGTGTATAATATAGTTTTCCTCTAAATGTCATTCAATCAATGCATGTGATTTTCTAGCATTAACCTAAAAGTAGTCACACTGTTCTTAGCAAAACAAGGTGTTGTATGTCAGGTCTTATGTCATTCACATGCACAAACAAGTTAGGGAAAAGTGATAAGTCCTGCTCAATACACAAATAATGAATTGAAATGATTCTGATAACTTATTTCGACTAACTGACCTATCTATGAAAGTGTATTTTTGAACTTGAAACATATATAGCCAAAAATTTAGATACAGAGATTTTTATGAACGTATATCAAAGTGAAAAATGGAAGTAGTAATCCTGAATGCAACTTATTTAGTTGTAACGAAACTAAAAAGACTAACTTATTTAGTCTTTTTTGTAAGGAAAACAATTACGTGGAAAGAGGAAACACTGAAAATGTAAATATATAACCACAATTCTTAATTTATTTCCTCTTTCTCCCTCTCTCTTTCTTTTTTTTTTGGAACCAAGGATTGAACTCAGGCCCTTCTGTTTGTCAGGGAAACGCTTACTCTACTGAGCCATCTCCCCAACCCCTATTTTCTCTTACAAAAGTTATTATTTGTATTTGGTACTATGCTAGGTAGATGTAAATGTACCGTTCATTAAGAAGATTCTTCAATGAAATAGTGAAAATAAAATTGGTAATAAAAATTGAGATAATGGACATGTAATAAATGTTATTCAACATGTAGCTCTGCAAATTTTATCTTCTTTTACATGATTAAGGCATAATAATGTGTTTTGATTTTCTAAATTTTTAGGTTAACATGTACATTGTTTATCCATTTACAAATAAATGGTTTATTGGCATTAAAAATGAAATCATAGCAGAAATTATTTTACCTGGATTTCTTTACACATATGTTCAGTATTTTAATATAAGTACTTGATATCTATTTGTGCTCTTGATATCATTTGATTATGTCTGGAACACAGTACAGAGCCTCATGATATATGATTCTTAAGTATAGAATTAAAATGTTTGAACAATAGAATTCAATGCTGAGGGACAAATCCTTATACAAACTATATTTGTCACGCAAATATGAATTTTTAAGTATATGCACACACTTTCTAACACGCAGGTTTATACATAATTTTTGTGATCTCTATTAATTTTTCTGACCTATGGAGTACATCAATAAATGAGATAACTGGGACTGGTGACATAGCTCAATAGAATAAGTGCTTGCCTGGCAAGCACAGGGTCCTGAATTCAATCCCTGGTACCACAGAAAGAAAAAAAAAATCATGGTATCTAACAATTTTAAAGAACTCCACATCTTTCTGAATTTTTTGCAGTGAATTTAAAAATTAGAATTGATTGTTATATTCTTTGGGTATTTCTAAAAGGGAAATATAATTTCCTTTTGCTACACATATGCACACACATACACTCATTGTCTTACATTATATATATTTGTGTGGGGTGTGTGTGTGTGTGTGTATTACATTAATTTTCCTGATGTAATTCAGCCAACTTGACTTTAAACTGAAATGGCATGTCAAACATCATTGATTTTATAGTTTGGAAAACTTCATCTATATTGGAAAATACTTTTAGGACGTTCTGCCCCTTATTTATGTACAGATGGCCCTTAGTTATAAATCTGTGAAAAAGGACTCCCCGGATTTCAAAGTGTCTTTTCTACTTGAATTTATGTATTTTTTCAGCCTTAACATTTTGTTTAAATATAAGGTTAACAGAGATACAATCTTTATCTCAAAACACAAAAATCAGAACAGATTAACTATGACTGAATAGGAAAGCATTCACACTGGAGTTACTCAAAGAAAATAATTTAAAACAATAGACAATTAGTATAAAAGAAGACCACCAAACCAGCTCTCCAAAATGTTTTGAAGGATATTTTAGGAATAGACAATAAAGAGCATAATTCTAAGAATATCAACAGAAAGAACTCACTTAGCAAGGCAAGCAATTAAATAGAAAGGAAAGATAGGGAACCAACAATAGGAAAATAATATGCGAAACAAGCCAATACATATCTATTTTAACTATCAATCTAAAAGACCTTAATTCACAAAGCAAAATAAAACATACTGATAGCATTGATCAAGATACAAGATTCAAAAACATGCTGCAAACAAGATATATTAAACGTAAAAAGAAATTCCTAGGATGGAAAAAATATTCCATGCTAGAAGGACCTCTAAAAAGAAGAAAAAAGAAAGGGAATGCCTTCCTTTTGCAAAAAAGTAAACTTTAAGCCAAGTTGGATGTAAAGCGATGAAGAAAGTCACTTTACACTTGTAAAAGAAAATCCCCAAAGTGAATGCAGAGGAGAGCTAACAAGCATATATCAATATCATATATATATATATATATATATATATATATATATATAATAGACATGAACAATCAAATAAACACTAATGCAATTGCAATGGAGAACCATAATAACCCACTGTCATAAATAGATAAAAAATTAACAAAATAGTAATAGAACTAAACGAATCCCATGAACAGATACACTTTGTACATGTCTTCAGAATGATCCACCATACACACACACACAAAATATACATTCTTCTCAGCTGCATATGGGATATTCTCCAAAAACACAATTTTAGCTTAAAACACTGGCTTAATTAAATGCAAAGGATTTGAAATTATCGTATACATGTCGTTGGACCATAGTGAAATGAAATGCCAATTTTCATCAAAAATTACTGAATGAACAAATAAAAATGCAGGTTTGTCCCAAATAACATGATATGTATACATTTTCCCTATAAAAATCCAAGCATTTGAACTGTCTTATATGTTCAGAAATCCCAAAAGTAATTCACATAACAGTCAAATAATTTTATTCTTTGATCACATAAAACAATTAAAGCTCACTAAGGTGCTCCTTTTCAAATAGTAATAAAATCTTGTACACAAAAATTGGCCATAAACTTAGTGCTATTAAGGTACCAATACTACTCAATGTGTTCTTCAGGTTTAATCATATACCTTGTATAATAGTAGACATTTTCCATAAGTGTAAATATCCATCAAACCTCAGTACAAAAATTGAGGGACTTAAAATGTTCAAGCAAAAATTGAGAAAAGAATAACTTGGAAGACCTCATACTTCATTAGTCTCAAACTCATTACAATGTATCACTAATCAAAGCATTTTGTAAGTGTTACAACAGAAGACATAAATGATGAATGTAACAAAAAAGAGAGCCTATAACCAAGCTCATATTTTGTACCATGATTTCAAAACCATTCAATGGAGAAAAAAAGTATATTAAACATAAGGAAAACTGAGTATCTATATGCAAACACAAAGATGAATTTATATTTCATTTATTAAAAATTAACCTAAATTACTCTATCCTAAAATGAGCATCTAGGGCCATCCAAATAACTCAGTGGACTAAAGCACCTGCAAGCAGGCTCAGGGGCCAGGGTTTGACCCCCAGGCATACCATGCCAGCCCCACCCCCAGAGTTCACTGAGATTGATACCTGGCATGGTGGTGCCCAGTGGCACACCTATATTCCCAGCTCTTAGGAGGCTGTTAACAAGTGTATCACTACAAGTACAATCTAGTAGTGAGACCCTCAACACCTTGTGGACCCTTCCCAAAAATAAAAAAAAGAGCATCTAAAGGATGGAGAGATAGCTCAGTGGCATAAACTCATGCCTGGCAAGCACAAGGTCCTGAGTGCAATCCCTGGTACTACAAAAAATGCAATATATATTTCTCAAACAAACAAATTAAACAGCAAGTAAATATATGAAAAATGTTCAAAATGATTGGCCATTAGAGAAATGCAAATTAAAACAACACTGAGATTCCATCTCACCTCAAAAAAAATAATGGGATGACATCAAGAAGTCAGCCAATAACAAATTCTGGAGAGGCTGTGGAGCAAAAGAAACTCTTCTGCACTGTTGGTGGGAGTGAAGATAGGCACAACCACTATGGAAATCAGTATAGAGATTCCTCTGGAAAGTAGGATTGGAGATCCCGTTGAAGCCAACTGTTTCCCTCCTGCATATTTTTCCAGAACTACTAAAAATCTCACAGAAAAATTATATATATATATATATATATATATATATATATATATATTATATATATCCATGATTATAGCAGTGCAATTTGTTACAGTTAAATCCTAAAAGCAACCTATATACCCATCAACTGAAATATGAATAAGGAAGGTGTAATTTTCACTCAATGGCATTTTATTCAGCTATGAAACATGATAAATTTGAGTCTACTGTCAGTAAATGGAAACGATTAGAAAACATACTTAAAGTGAAATAAATCTGACCTAATAAGCAAATGTCATATTGTCTCCATGTGAGAACCTCAAAGAGTAAAATGTAATCTGAAGGATACAGTAAACACTGGTAAAAGGGAATGGACCTATTCAAAAGGAAATAGTTATTGAGTTGAGAAGGAAAAGAGAGTGTGTGGGAGATTTATCTATGTATGGAAGCAGGAGAGAGTGTGTGGGAGTTTTATCTATGTATGTATTGTGCACTTTTGTTAGTTTATGGAAAGAAGCAGTTCATGCTTTTATTTGTTTCATCTTTTTTCAATTGTATTTTTTCTCTTCTTAATTTCTTAAGGCTTGCCAAATAGCTCAAAGGCCATCCAAACAAATCAGCCAATTAAAACTCCTGCTTAGCAATGGCCACGACGTGTCCACATGGCTGGCACTGACAAAGGATCTACAAACTATGGTAAAAGATTTCAGGATAAATCTTGAGGGGATTTGACTGGTCTTGTCAGACACAAAAGTTACATTTCTTGTTATATAGGTCTTGCTTTATCTTGGTCTTAAGCATCCAGCAGAAACGTATAAAAATGAGGTATAAAAAGCAAAGCCATAGGGGCCAGGGAGATGGCTCAGTGGAATAAATGATTCCCTGGCAAGTGGAAGGGCCTGAGTTTAAACCCTGGTTCTGAAAAAAAAATGTAAAGCCATACATATATGTATATGCTGAGCTGTGAAAGGCTCAAGTTAACAACTTCGATATTACCAGTCCTATGGATAACCCACTACTATTATAGACTACTGGACTATATGGGATTATTTTACTGAATTCATGCACCTACAATATTTAAATGACAATGCAATACCCATCTCTGACAAAAGTAAACAAAAATGGGATATAATTGAACTACAATTTTGTATTTGCATATACAAAATAGGATAGATAAACAGCTACTTTCTGTCTTTATTAAAGTGTATTTAGAACAGGGTCTACAGGGTCTACATAGTCTCACTACTCGATCAGACTCATAGTGATCCTCCTGTTTACAGCCTCGCAAGTGCTGTGATTACAGGCACATGCCTCCACGCCCAGTCTCAATTGCCATCTCAGCTTGCAGGTACAAACCATTAAACTGGCAGTGTGTGCCCCACCAAACTGCAACCTACACCCTCTCTGAGGTGTGCAGCATGTCATTCCAGACACAGAGGCACCACAGCTTCTCTTTCATACCATATAGTGCGGGGCAGCAGTGTCTACAATTGAGGCTTCCTTAGGCAGAGATGTTTGGAGAAGACAGAATGACCCTCTCTCCTGAGCAAATAAGGCTCCAAGATTTTACTATATAATTTAGGCTGTTTTCTACTATGAAACCTCCAGTAACTTTGAGCTAAATGAACTTTTGCTTCCCTCATTTTGAGTGTAGAGTATTTGTCCCAGTAATGAGAGAAGAGTAACTAAAACACATTCATATATCTGGTAACATGAATAACTGTTTGGAAGACAACACTGTGTATTACACCAAACACTGGAAATTCATATTACTTTGATAAGTGAAAATCTACGTTGCATTTTTTTGTTTTAATTCTAATTGAACTCACTTCAAAATCATAAAAAATAATCTAAAGTGATAAAAACCAAGAATACAAAATTTAAAAATAATAACCTAAAAGAAGACAAACAAAAAGCTTGATGATATTGCACTTTTTTGTCATATGTAATAACAAATGTGCCATCCAGAACCAAAAGAGATAAATCTGTTGTAATCAGAAATAAAAGTATTTTGTGTCAAATTATAATAAAGTCACAGTTAAAAGGAGATTCACAGATTAGGAAAAATTTGTGAATTATATATTGACAAGAATTAACTTTCAGATTAGATAAAGAAAAGTTGTAACTCCACATCAGAGAGAAACATCTTGACTTTCAAAATGTGTAGATGCTTTGTATAGATATCCTTTAAAGCATATATTCAAATGTCTAAGAGCCCTGTTAATTATTAGGTAAATTAAAATCATAACTGCAGTTAGATGACACTTCGTTCTCACCAGAAGAACTATCACTAAAAAATAAACAAGATGATATAATATTGGAAAAACCTGCAGAAACTGGATCTTTTTCATTTATTTACTGGGAATGAAAAACTTTGCAACCACTATAGAAAATTTTAAAAATATGGGGTTGGGGAGATGGCTCAGTAGTATAAGTGCTTCCCTGGCAAAGCACAAGGGTCTGAGTTCAATCCCCAGTTCTGCCAACAAAAGTATACTGTTTATTTACTTGGGGCTGGGGAGATAGCTCAGTAGAATAAACAGTTATCTGACAAGTGCAAGGGCATGAGTTCAATCCTCAGTCCCACCAACTAATTAAGTACATAAAAATTTTAAAACTATAAAAACATATTTTCCAGAAAATCTACTTATAGGTACACTACATACTAAAAAGATCTGAAATCAAGATTTTGGATATATACTTGTATACATATATTCATTCTACTTTAGTCACAATATCTAAAAGATAGTTGAAACTCAATTGTCAACTGATGAATAAGCATAAAAACAAGGTACTGTGTATATGAACAACACAGTTTTACTCAGCCTTAAAAAAGGAATACATTTTTAAAGTACCTTGGATCTGTTATTTTATGTTAGAAACCACTATCTTAAATGTTCTGCTCCCTGGTGGGCTGAAGAAACAGCTCAGTAGAATTAGGACCTGAGTTCAATCACCACTTTTTTCTTTCGCATTCTATGCTGCATGTCACTGATTGACCCACTTCTTCCAAACTGCTTTTGCATGTTAATCAAATTCATTCAAATTGAGTAACTTTTCTGTCTATAAATTGAAAAAGCATCCAACTCATTTTTTGATGCTATGAGATAGTGTTGTTATTAGTTATTAAATGAAGTATGCTTTGATATCATGTTTCAATAGAAACAATCAACTTTAATCAACAAAACTTTCTCATTAGTTATCTCCATGTTTTCAGTTTCGCTATTTTTTACACCAGAAATTTCTGTGCAGTTCCACTATGTATTGTATTGTATTGTATTGAAGAACAAATAGCAATGAGACAATTTCAAATCAAATTAGTAGGATAGATTCAACAATTAATACATTGCACAATGTTTTCATACTGTCTTTTGGTTGTACAAGGTGCATACATGATACTCTATCTACAAATGCTTTCAGTGAAGATACCTCTAATCAATGAACTAAAAGAATGTCCCTGCATATATATCATTTTTAAAGCTGAATTATAGTACAGTTGCAATAATTAATACTTTTTACATTGTTGTCTTCCTAGTGGTTATCCATAGTACAAGAAGCAGACAGGATATCCTGTGCAAACACTATTAGTGCAAATGTTCCTTCTCACAGAATTACACAAAAGTATTGCATATTTATCTTAAATGTACTGTTTATAAAACATAGAACAGTTCATCCTTTGTATCCCCTATTTTTTGTTTAGTCCTCACAAAGATGGGTAGTCTACAGTCATTCAATTATTGTACGTGAGTGAATCAAGTGAAACAATCAAACACAGTCCAGCAGTCCACAATCATAGTGGATTACCTGAAGAAGTTGTTCACTAGAGCCATTTATAACTCAGCTTATTATTATGCACTTATTTTATATACCTCCTTTTTATACTTTTCTGCTGCATGGTTAAGATCGAGAAAAAGCAAGGCCTATATAACAAAAAATGTAACTTTTGTATTTGATTAGGTCAGTCAAGTTTCGTCAGGGTTTATCCTATAACTCCGTACCTCACTATGTAGATCATTTATCAGTGGCATCCGTGTGGATGAGTCACGGCCATTGTTTGAGCTGTTTGATATCTGTGAAAGCCTAAGAGAAAATTTTCTCCCCATGTGACTCTCTTTGACAGACTATAGATCATCGATCACATTCCTGTGTGGCTCCATAGTCTCCTTGATCAGACAATTTGGAGCACAATTGAGTTCCATGATGCTAGAGTATATGTACACCTATGTCCTGAGTCTTCACTGACCTTGACAGGCTAGGGCCAAAATGTTGTCTGACCTTTCACTAATTTTTGATCTGTAGATTGAGGTTGTTAACCATTCAGAAGACCAGCTGATTATTACCCTGCAACATATGCAGTACCGTTTACCCTAACTATCTAACTTCTTTTTAGTTGTTTTTATACCTTTCTCTTTGTATTTCTTCTTTTGATTTCTTACACTAGGGAGGCTGTATGATATTTACACATGCGTGTCTGTTTTATTCCACTTATTAATATATGTTCAAGTGGCATTCGCTTAAATATAAATGTATCGAGTTCATCATTCTTTTTTTTCCATTTATTTTTATTTTATTAAAATACAAATGTGAATCAGACAGTTTCAAAACACCTTAACCATACAGACTCGATGAATTAATACATTGCAAACTGTTTTCATAACTTTTTGATATTGTACAAGGTGCATACATGATATTATATTTACAGGGTTTTTTTTATAGCTGAATTATATCAAAAATTCAATAATTATTTACCTAGTGGATGACCATAGCACTAAAAGCCGACATAATATCCTGTACAAACACCATTAGTGCAGATCTTGCCTCTCATAGAATTATGTAGAAGCACAGCGTTATC
>PVKA01053804.1:0-11049 GCA_004027165.1 Ctenomys sociabilis | reverse complement strand
TGCATAAGCACATCTTGAAGACTGACTATGTTTGGATGGCGAAGTTCTTTTAATAGAGAAATTTCCCGAATTGCAGTACTAGGAACCCCTTCCTCTTCACTTTCTAGTCTGATTTTCTTCATGGCTACCACTTGACCTGTAGTTTTGTGTCTGCCCTTATATACAACTCCATAAGTACCTTCTCCAATTTTCTCTATTTCGGTGTATTCTTCCATATTTATTCAACAGATAGATCCTCGCCTGCGTCTCCCCTCACAGGATTGCAGCACCTGGTCGGAAGTCAAGTGCCCTCTTTGTCATTTTGTATATCACTGACCTTTGACCTTTGGTGTAGAGCTTTGGTGCAGCTATAATCTTAGCTTGTTATGAGATTCGGGTGCCAGTCTATTAATTTTGAGATTATCCAGGTATGCCTATTCTGCATCTAGGTGTTGTGTTCAGTTCCTTTTTTGCTACAGCTCTTTTGATTCCCCTCTGTTTGTTCCCTGTTCAGGCGAGCACGAACCAAACTGGGATGCAGAGCAAGTAATGAAAATTCCCCATCTTAGCTGGCTTTGGGCTGAGGATCCAGAAAATTGCCAGGGTCAGCCCTCCTGTATCAGACAGGTCACTCTCTAGGTGGGCGGGCCTGGTCTTTGGTGGGTCTTCTGGGCTCACAAAAGGATAGTGGATGAGCTTATTCACCGAGTAGGCTGTAGTGGGTCAGCCAGCCTGTGCTGGGTCCGGATCTACAGGCTGGAACCTGAGAAGGCTGGGAAAGGTCCCTCTGGTGCAGCGGGCCTGGAGCTCTCACTCACAGGCCAGGTTGCGCTGGGATTCCGGGCATGGCGTGGGACCGGGGATTGCTGAGGAATGTCCCTCCAGTGTGGCAGGCTTGGAGTTCTCACACCAGGCTAACCTCCACTGTGTTTGGGACTGTGGGATTGAGCCGGCAATTGCCTAGAAATGTTTCTGTGGTGCGGTGGGTCTGGAGCTCTCACCAGGCCACGGGGGTCGGAGGGGGAGGGAATTCCTGGGAAATGTCTCTCCTGCACGGTGGGTCTGGAATTCTACATTCACTGTACTTTGATACCCAGGGAATCGCGGAAATTCCCACTTGCTCAGCGGGCTTTAGGGCAGGGGATCCAGGAGGGCTGGTGAGTGGGTCTTGAGGTTTCAGGCCGGTCAGTGGCTTGGAGGGCTTGGGGCAGGGATCTGGGTAGCGTGCGTGGGAAGAAGCCAAAGGCTCTCCTTCAGACTCACCACACACTCACTGATCTGGGAAGCCTGCTGACTTGTGCAAATTCCCACTTACTGGGAGAACTTGGAGCAGGATCCAGGAGGCCACTGGAGTCAGCAGCTGTCTCTGGCCTTTCTCTGGGGCTCTGTTAACTCATTATTAACTGTATCAAAAATCAATAATAATTATATAGCAAATTAAAAATTGTAGACAAATATTGAAATGTGAAAGATATAAGATATAGACAGATGAGCTTTAGAGAAATATTTCCAAAATGAATACATAACATGAGATTAATAATAGATTGTACATTATGAAAATATTATTTACAAACAAATGAATATAATAATAAAAATTGTCTAAAATGAACATGAAGAAGAATTTACCGATCAGCCATACAATAGTTTGTTCTGGGCCAAAATCAAGAAACTCATATTCATATAATTATAATTCTTAAAGTAGAATGGGTAGGCTATATAGATACTTTTTTCTTTGTTTCTTTCTTTGTTTCTTTGTTTGTTTCTTTCTTTCTTTGAGGAACAGATAATTGAACTCATTCCCTTGCACTTGCCAGGGAAGTGCTTATTCTACTGAGCCATCTCCCCATCCATGTCAATGGAAAAAGGAAATACACTTTTGAAAGTTTCTAATACTAGGAGAAAATATCATACCATGTCTTATAATTAGATTGTAAAGAAACAGTGTAAATAATAGAACAAAAAATTAAAATTAAACACTATTGATAAAATTAATTAAAAATTAATTCAAAATTAAATTAAATATTTCAAAATAATATTAATAAATTAAAATTAAATTGCAAGTCCAACTAAGAGGACAGAATTTACTCTATCATACATATGACTATGTGATCAATTCAGAGTACTCACATAATATTTGATTAGGTTAATATATACAAAAATATCAACTTAGAAAAAGTTTTCATGATAGTAAAGAATTACTAAGAATAGAACATAACAAAAATACTGGAATGCCAAATATATGACTAGCACTTCTAACAGTTGGGGAAAGGATATCGTACAAAGTTCTAGTACATGATGGATTTGGACAGTCCATGATGTTTACTGGTGGCCAGGTGTCACTTGTGAGACTGAGCTGCAGCTGTTTCCTTGATATCCACCCTATAGATTTGTACAGAATCATGAGCCATAGTGTATAGGAGAAGTCCATTTGTAAAGTATGCTGATGGAAATAAGTTGCTGCTGTATACAAAAGAATAATTGAAAGACTCCTGTTGTATATCTTTTTCTCCTGTGTTTGTTTTCTCTATTTGGTGGGTTCTTTTCATTCTCATTCATGGAGTTGTGGTCATTTTGATACCTCTGTAGAATACCTTTTAGTAGTCTGTATAGGGTTGGCTTTGTTGTCGTGAAATTCTTTGTTGTTATTTGTCATGGAAGTATTTCACTTCTCCATCAAACTTGAAAGAGAGTTTTACAAGGTATATCAGTCTGGAGTAGAATTTGTTTTCTTGCAAGACTTGAAGTATTTGCTCCATGCTCTTCTTCTTTTGAGGGTTTGTGAAAATAAATCTGTTATTCTTATGGGTTTTCTTGTAAATGTGATTTGTTTCTTGTCTCTAGTTTCTTTTAGTATACTGTTTCTGTATTGGATTTCTGGGATCTTAATTATTATATGTGTGGATGTGGTTTTAATTGGGTTGATGTTATTTGGAGTTCTATATGCTTCAGTTAACTGAATGTCAGATGGTTTCTCCACATTTGGGAATTTTTCTGCCATTACTTCTGCCTATATTCTTTTTATATCATTTGTGTTGACTCCTTCTTTCTCATTGATGCCTTTTAGTCTCATGTTGTTCATCTTTGCATCATCTGGCAGGTGACAAATTATTTTTTCCTGCATCCTAATTGTTTTTAAGAGGTCTTTTCTTACCTTTTCACTAGCTGCAGTGGTGTCTTCAAGATCTGTAAGTTTGTTTTTACTTTCATTCAGACAGTTTTGCCAACTTGTGACTCAGGGTTTAATCCCCTGTAATCATTTTGAATCTGCTTCATGCATTCTGTTTCTTTCCTGTAGTGCTCATTCAAGTATTCCATTATTTTTTTTAACTTAGTTTTGTTTTTCCCAGACACCGTGGGCTGAACAGTGTTAATTTACCTATTTATTTATTTATTTATTCTTAAAATGTTTTTAAATAATTTTATTGAGAAACAAATAGCAATGAGACTGTTTCAGTAATTAATATATTACATATTGTTGTCTTAGTGGTTATTCATTGTACAAGATGCAGACATGATATCCTGTTCACAAACATTAGTAGAATAAATCTTTCTATTCATTGAATTAAGAGAATGCAACTGTACATCTATCATAATTATTTTGAATATACAGATACAAAATGGTCATTCATTTGTATCCCCTTTTTTGTTTAGTTTTGTCAGATAAGGGTATTCCATTGTCATTTAGATATTGTAGGTGCATGAATTCAGCAAAATATTCAATACATTACAGTAGTACATAATGGTAGTGGGTTTTCCGCAAGATTGACAATGTCAGCTTTACATTTTGTTCTTCGTTTTTATACTTTTCTGCTGTATGGTTAAGACTAAGAAAAAGCAAGACCTGTATGACAGGAAATGTAACTTTTGTATCTGATAAGGTGAGTCAAATCCCCTCAGGATTCTTCCTGAAACCTTGTACCACAGTTTGTAGATTCTTTGTTAGTATCCGCCATGTGGATGAGTCATGGCCATTGCTTGATCAGTATACTCTCTGTGAAAGTCTGAGAGAATGTTTTCTCTCCATGTGACTCTCCTTGGGCACACTCTACATCATTGATCACTTTCCTCTGCAGCCCCATAATCTCCATGATTAGAAAATTTGGGATACAACTGAGTTACAAGCAAATCATCAATCATTTTTTATTATCCTTTCTTCTGTTATCAGTTTCTTCTTTAGAAGTACTTAGTACTTATTTAATTATAGTTATTATTTCTTTTTTTTACTTCAGAAATTATCTCTGATCTGATTTCCTCTATACCTTTCTGTAGTTGTTTCTTAATTTCAAATGCTATTATTTCAAAGTTTTCAGGTGTGTGATTTCCAATTTCTTCTATACTACTGTCTCCTGAATTTGTTCTGGATGGGCTCAGGGCCTGAGAATGCATTTTGCTCCTTCTCTTTGTCATTTTGTGTAGCACTGTCTCCTGGTCTTTGGTGTAGAGCTTTGGTAGAGTTCTTACCTTAGCACCAGATCTGGATCTACCAAGTGCAAACTTGTCTAGGTGGGTATGATTTGGGTCTAGCTAATGTGCTCCACTTCTTCCTACTGCAGCCCTTGGAACTGATCCTGGTATGCCACTCTGGAAAGATCTTGTGCTGCTTGATCAGCTGGGTGGGTCTTGCCTCTAGCCTCTCTGCAGGCAGTTCTGCTGCAGGGTTCCACACCGGGCCTGTCTGATGGAGGAAGTTCCACACACATACCTGGCCTGGAAACTGGCTGCAGTGAGCTTAAATGATATTTTGAATTCAACATGTAGAGATAAATAAACATAGTGTAGTTTATCTATTGAATAAAAGGAAAAATAAAAACAATATGGTTACCTTAGTAGATGCAAAAAATCACTTGAAAAAACTCATTACTTATTAATAATAAAAAGTCAACAAATTATCTATACAAGGAACTAATCTCAGTGCAACAGGATCCTGATATGACAATCGTACAGCAAAAGTCAGATTCAGCAGTGAAAAATGCAAAGATGTGACTGTGTTATGACCAAGGATGCTCTAGAACTCCTAATGGCATAGAGTTAAAGTGCTAGGAGGAGCAACCAGGGGAGAAGAAGACAACAAGAAACAGAAATTTGAAAGAATGGACTAAAATGTTTTCTGTTGGTAGATGACATGATCATAGATCATAGAAATCCTGAAGACTACAACAATAACTTCACCTAAAAGTAAGTTGATAACACTGATAAATAAATTCCATAAATTTGCATCACACAAAATTAACAAAAAAGGTTCTGTTTCTGTGTTCTAAAAAATCACTCCTCAAAAACTTAAGAAAATGCTATTCATGATAGGATTTAAGTATTAAAACACTCGAGAGTAAACTTAATTAAAAAGATGCTAGAGTTCAAATGTATCTCACAAATAATGTGCTCAATCTTAATTCACAGTGTGGCAGACCTGAGTAGTAAGTTCTCTGATGGGTGCCCCAGCCTGAGGTCACTGCCCCATTGGCACAGGATAGGATTCTCAAAAAGTCAGGCGTCTCAGATGACCTCCTTTTTTCCACATTCTGTCATGGATGACACCCCAGGGAGGGTCTCCACAAGATGCAGATTCCACAAATGTGACCTTCCCAGTATCCAGTATGGTGAAATTCTTCATAAATATCTTAGCAGCCTGAAGTGGACAACCATGAGGATGGAAAATGTATGTATGGAGCTAGGTATGATGAATCACCCTTGTAATTCCAAAACATTGCAGGCTGAGGCAGAAACACTAGAAATTTGAACTCAGACTAGGTGGTTTAGCAAATTATAAAAATCACAAAAAGATAGGGGTATCAAGACCGTATCTCAAAAAGAAATAAAAAGATCCAGGATGAGGGTCTCTGTGAGAAGATTCTTGGTTCAATCCCAAGTACTGAGAAAAATACATTGCAAACGTATTTTTAAAATGTTGATGACAGAAATTAAGGGTAACACAAGGAGAAAGCTATTAGTGTTTATTGATTGAAAGAATAGTTTTTATTTTTAGTATTTTTATTAGTGCCTATCAATTTTCCAAATAATGGGTTTCAGTATGGTACTTTCAGGCATGCACACTATATATATATTAAAAAAAAACACGCACACACACAATATATTTTGGTTGCATGTACCCCTATCAACTTCCTGAAATATATATATATATATATATATATATATATATGTAAAACACACAATATATTTTGATTGCATCCACCCCATTCCACCCCCATCAACTTCCTGAAAGTCCCTCACTCACCTCTGTTCTCCTTCTCTAATGTCACACTTCCTACCATCCTATGTCACCTGTACTGTTTGGTTCTGTCTTTGAGTCTATGTATTAAGGACACTGTGTGATGCTTGTCTCTCTAAGCCTGATTTATTTAATTTAACGTGATTTCCACTTCTATCTCTTTTACTGCAAATGATGTAATCCTGTTCCTTTTTATGGCTGAATAATCCCTCTTTGTGTAATATTATGTATTTTCTTTGTCCACCCATCTGTCGATGGACTCATAGGCTGTTTCCATGTCAGAGCTCTGTGGGTGGTGCACTGACAAACACGGTGTGTAGCTGTCTCTACAGTATGATGACCCTAATTCCTTCATGTTGATACTACAGAGTGACACAGCAGGGTCTCATGGTAGTTACTTTATTTTTAATTTTTGATGAACTTCCAGAATGCTTTTTAAATAGAGGCTGATCTGATTTTCATTCCTACTAGCAGTGGAAGGCTTCCTTGTCCTGGCACTCTCACCAGCATTTATTCATTTTTATTTCTGAGGACAGTCACTCTGCCTTGTATGAGAGGGAATCTCAATGAGGTTTTGCTTAATGGCTATAGACATGGAACATTTTTTCTTACATTTACTTGGACCTTTGTACTTCTTTTGAGAAGGGTCTATTCAATTAATTTTCCCATTTATTTATTAGTCGTTTGTTTTCTTAAAGTTAAGATTCTTGAGTTGTAACTCATTCCAGGTATCAATCTTCTGTTAGAAGAGTAGCTGGCAAAGATTTTCTGCAGCTCTCTAAGTTTTCTCTTCACTTACTAGTTGTTTCCTTCCTGTGTAGAGTCTCTTCACTTGGCATAATTTCGTTTAGATTCTTGCTCTTATTTCCAAAAGTACAGAATTCCTTTCTTCTTATTTGGGAAGCCTTTGCCTGTGCCTATGGCTTCAAGTGTTTCCTTTACTGTTTTTTTTTTGCCCTGGTGGCAGAATTTAACCTTTCATTCTTATACGTGGGTCTTTGATCCATTTTGAATTGATTGTTGTGCATAGTGAGCAAAAGACGAAATTTCAATATTCTCCATGCAGGAATCAAGTTACCCCAGCAGTGTTTGCTACAGGGTCGGACTTTTTTCTAATGTGTGTTTCTGGCTCTCCTGTGGTTTTTGTCATGGGAAGTCATTCCAGTTTCCAGCCTCCTTTGTAACTTCTTTCTTCAATGTTTTGTAATTTTCCTTGTACAGTTTTTTATAATCTCTTAGACTGACTCTTACCTTTTTTAAATAAGCTATTGTTGATGGAATTGTTTTCCTGATTTTTTTTTCTCATCTATTTCATTGTGGCATAGGAATGGCTATTTTTAATGTTAATTTCTTTTTTGTTAGTTTTACTGAATTCACCAGCTCTAAATATCCTTTGGTGTAGTTTTTAGGGTTATCTTAGTAAGGGATCATAGGACCTGCATCTATCAATAAATCAACTCATGCTTCTTGTATTTTTGTCCCTTTTATTAGTTTCTTTTGTGCTCTTGTGCTGGCTAAATAGTCACATACATAGAGATTGGAACTGATGAAAGTAGAAATCTTTATCTTCCTCATTTTGCAGGAAATGCTTTCATTAGTCTTTATTCAGTATGATCTTAGCTGTGGCTTTTTTTTCATACACCCTTGTTATACTGAGGCACAATCTCTTAGTGCCTAGTTTTTTCAGAGCTTTTATCATGAAGAGATGTTACATGTTGTAAAAGCCTGAGGCTACTGAAATGCAAAAGTGATTTTTGTTCTTGGTTCTGTTTATGAAATTACATTTATTGATTTGTAAATGTTGAATCTTCCTTGAATCCTTGGAATAAAACCAGCCTAGTTAGGCAGTATGATCATAATAAATGTGCTGTACAATTTGGTTTACAAATATTTTACCAAGTGTTTTGTATCTATATTCATCAAGGACATTAGTGTATAGCTTTCTTTTTTCTGTTTCCTTGTGTGGCTTTGGTATCTAGATAATGTTAGACTTATAGATAAGTGTGGAAACATTCTTATGCCTGCTACTTCATGGAATGCTTGGATGATCATGGGTGTTGGTACTTGTTTAAAGATAAAAATGAAATTCAGCAGTGAATCTGTCTGGTCCTAGGCTTGTTTTGGTGGGGATAATAGGGATGACAAAATCAGAAAGGATAGAGAAAAGAAAAGAAAAAAACCCTCCAAACTATCCCTGCAGGGTGAGGTGTTTCAACGTGAGGCTGTACAGGGCCAGGAGCTGGTCATCAGAACCCAGGGGTAGGTGACTGCACCTCCATCTCCATGGCCCATCACTGCTTCTTGTCCCACTGGTCACTGAGGCAGGAAACCAGAAAGGCCTGAGTGTGACTACTTTGTGGTTACTTCTGATGCACATGGAGGCCAAGTGGAAAGCAGTAACTGCTTTCCATTGGATCCTGGTGCCAGCACTCTAAGCTAAGGAGCTGCGACTGTGGATTTTTCTCCAAAGCACCCCAGAAGCCAGAAGAGACTCTCTCAGATGAAGTGTCCACACTGGGTCTCCAGGTCACAGCTCTCTTGGTCATCTCAGGGTCAGTGCTGTCCTCTGCTCCTCCTCTTGTGGACTGCCACCTCTACTTGGTCACCATGTTTGCAGGGCTGTCCCCGCCCCAACCACGTGCCAGAGCTGGCACTGTGCACTGTTCTCTTTTCTTCTCTGTTTTGTCTTTCTGTTTCTTCTTAATCTTCTGGTATTCTGTCACCTGTTTCTCGATTCCTGGAGCACTGTTTCTTTTTCGCCTTGCTGAGCAACTATTTAACAGCTATCTACACCTGTTCTTTTGTTGTAGAAAATAAGAAATAGGCAAGGCCAATAGACAAAAACAGGAATTTATTTGTAAATGTACATCAGCTTGGCTGATAAGTCCAAAATGGCTGAGTATTGGACAAAGGACAAGTTCAAGATTTCACAGATTTCATCAAAATGTTTGGTCTTGGACATGGAACTTGTGGGCGGCAAGAAGGAGAACAAAACAAATTATCAAGCTGTGACAGTTTGTATCTTGATGGCTGTGCTTGGAAATAACAAGAGGTAATTAAATTTAATTTCAGCCTGGTCTCTCAGGATCCCTCAAGATTCAGCACAAGTCCAGGGATGGCAAGTGTGTAGGAGAGCTTGTGCATTCCCCTATGCCCACTGGACCACTCCTGACCAAGCTCAGGCCTGCTGCATGAATGAGAACATCCACGCAGTTTTGGGGATCCCTACAGACCCAGCCCAACCACAGATCCTACAACTGTGTGGGAGAGGTTCCTCACTCCACTACACCTGCTGGTCCCCTCCATATGTAGGCAGACCTGGCATACAAGCCTAGGATGAAACTGCAGAGGAAATTCCTGCAGAGAGGCTAGGGAGAGAACCACCTAGCTAATCCAAGGACAGAAAACCTTGCAAGAGGGACACAACAGGTTCACTTCTAAGCACTGAAGCAGGAAGGAACTGATCACAGCAGCCAGACCAAGGACAGGCACAACAGGATGAACCCAAACTTAGCAGACATGCTCCTGAATTTCAGTAGGTACTAAGATTATAACTGCAACAAAGATTTACAATAAAGGTCAGAGGACAGCGCTACAAAAAATGACAAAGACAAGGAGAAAAATGCAATCTCAGGCCTTGAGCCCACCCAGAACAGTGCACAGGACATTAGCTCAGAAGAAACTTGGAATCACACAGCTCAGTAAAGAAACAACTGCAGAAAGGTATAGAGGAACTCAGATGATAAATAACCTCTAAAATGAAAAAAGAAATCTTTGAATTAATAAAGTCTGATGTAAAGAATTAAATGGAGATGCATATAGAGGAAACCAGATAAGAAATAATCTCTGAAGTAAAAGAATTAATAACTGCTTCTCAAGAAGACTCTGAAAAAAATAGAAAAGATTAGGAAAATGACATGTTCCTTGAATGAGCAATATAGGAAAGAAATAGATCACACGGAACAGACTCAAAGAGATACAGAGGAACTTAGTTCATCAATCACAAGCTAACAAAACCATTTGAGTGAAAGGGAAGATAGAATTTCAGATGTGGAAGACCCATTGCAGATAATGAAAAGGTAAGAAGAGATCTCTTAAAAACAACTAGGATGCAGGAAAATAATAATTCATCATCTGCAAAAATGAACAAAATGGGACTAATAGGCATCAACAAAAAAGGAGTCAACACAAATGATAAAAAAAGAATTTGGGCATAAGTAATGGCAGAATACTTCCCAAATATGAGGAAAGCTGAAGCATACAGAACTCCAAATAACTTGAACCCAAAATAATAATGCACTGAGACACATAATAGTCAAGATTCCAGAATTCTAGCTAAAACAAAAACAAAAAACAATATACTGAAAGCTGCTAGAGAAAAGAAAAGGATTATATTTAAAAGAAAATCCATCAGAACAGCAGACTTCTTTTCACAAACCATGAAGGCTAGGAAAGCATGGAGCACAGTACTTCAAGTCCTCTATGAAAACCAATTCCAGCCCAGAATATAGTACCGTGCAAAACTCTCTTTCAAATTTGATGGAGAAATAAAATACTTTCATAACAAAGAACAGAGTCCCAACTATTCAGGAAATTGAGACAGAAGAATCGCTAGGAGCTCCTGAGACCGGCCAGAGACAGCGCAGCCGACTCCGCCGTCCTGCTCCATCCCGCCCGCCCCCGCCCAGCTCCTGAGACAGGCCAGAGACAGTGGCTGACTCCAGCGGCCTCCTGGATCCCGCGCCAAGCTCTCCCAGCGAGAGCGAATTTACAGGACTCACCAGGCTTCCCAGAGCAGTGAGAGTGTGGTGAGTCTGAGGGAGAGCCTTTGGCTTCTTCCCACA
>PVKA01053803.1:0-11061 GCA_004027165.1 Ctenomys sociabilis | reverse complement strand
CTTAACCATCCAGCAGAAAAGTATAAAAGTATAAAAATGAAGTATACATCGTGAGCCCATAATATTAAGCTGAGCTGTAAATGGATATGGTCGACAATTTCTTTGAATAACTCCCTATGGTTGCAGAATGCTGGACTGTGTTGGATTGTGTTGTCGAGTTCAAGCACCTAAGGTAGTTGAATGTCAATGGAGTGCCCACCTTTGACAGGTGTAGACAAAGGAAGGGTTGTAGAAAGAAAAATCATGATGTGTGTGTATAGACAGTACAGTTGGAATAGATAACGCTGTGCTTCTACATAATTCTATGATAGGCAAGATCTGCACTAATGGTGGTTGGACAGGATATTATGTCGGCTTTTAGTGCTATGGTCATCCACTAGGTAAATAATTATTGAATCTTTGATATAATTCAGCTATAAAAAAAATCCTGTAAATATAATATCATGTATGCACCTTGTACAATACCAAAATGTTATGCAAACAGTTTGCAATGTATTAATTCATCGACTCTGTATGGTGAAGGTGTTTTGAAACTGTCTGATTTACATTTGTATTTCAATAAAATAAAAATAAATGGAAAAAAAAATAGTCCTTTATTTAAATCCCCCCTTTTTGTTTTGTTTTGTCAGAGATGAGTGTTTCATTACTGTTAGAGAAGTTATATTTGGAGAAGTCTTTAAAGGACTTTTTCATACTTGATGCCAGTCTAAAGATTCTTGAATTCAGCAAAATAACCCAATATAATCCAATAGTCCATAATAGTAGTGAGTTATCACCACAACTGGTAATTGTCCAAAATTGTTGACTTGAGCCGTTTACAATTCAGCATATTAATATAGCTTTACTTTTTATACCTCATGGTTATACTTTTCTGCTGGATGCTTAAGATCAAGCTAAAGCAAGACCTATATAACTAAAAGTGCAACATTTACTAGCTGACAAAGTCAGCCGAATCTCCTCAGGATTCACTCCGGAACCATGTACAGCACCTTGTGGATCTTCTGTCAGTATCAGCCATCTGGATGAGTCACGACCATTGCCTGACCAATTTGCTCTCTGTGAAAGCCTTAGAAAGTTTTTCTTTCTAGGTGACTCTCCTTAGGCACACTATACATCATTGATCACTTTTCTCTGTAGTCCCATAATCTCCTTGATCAGAAAATTTGGGATGCCATTTAGTTACAGGATGTCACAGCGGAGGTTCTGCTATCTTGAGTCATCACTGACCTTGAAGGAACAGTGCCAAAATATTGGCTATCTTTTTAGCCCATTATCTCACTAATTTTTAGTCTGCAAACTTTAGCTTTTAAAAATCCTGAAGAGAAGCTTAATGATATCATTTTTCCTCTAACAGAGGCAATTAAGCTTAACATCACTATTTGTCTGAATATCAAATACCTTAGACATGAAAGGGTAGTGTTATTTTTCCAACCACCATGGATATTCTATAATTTAAATCTCTATAGAATGTTAAAAAACAATTACACATGTTTTTTTTACACAGAGATTTAGAAATCAAGCCATATACAACACTGTAGCATGACAATCCTATGACATTTTGTTTGTCTTGTCTCTTGTTTACCTTTTTTTTTTTTTTTTTTTTTTGCCGGAGCCAGTGATTGAACTCAGGCCCATGTGCTTGCCAGGCAAGCACCTATTCTACTGAGCTATCTGCCAGGTCCCTCTTGTTTACTTTTATAACCATTTTTTACATTTACTTTAAAGACAATATAGCAATAATTGATATGACATTAGAAGTAGCACATATTTAGAAGACCAAAATACAGGTATTTTAACTATAGTTTTAGTATTACACACTGCTGACCACAATGTAGTTGGTTCACAGATATCATCATATGAAGTTAGTCAGGATGAGAATTCTCCCCATTCACTGCTGTTTTCAAAAACCTTATGTAAATTCTTAGGACCACTGTCTTAACCATCTTGTTTATATAATGTAAGGTTTTGCCACTACCATATTTCCTGACTTTTCTCCTTTCTCTGTCTTCATTGTTTAGGTTCTTTCTTTCCATTGAATTGTGTTATACCTTTTGATTTTATTTCTTCTTTTGAGTTCTTACACAAACGAGACAATATATTACACATGTGGGTGTGATTTGTTTTACTTATGAGTATATCTTCAACTTACATCCACTTATATATGAAGCCTTCAAGTTTTTCGTTCTTTATAGCTGAGTAATACTCCATAGTATAAAAACACAACATCTTTTTCATCCATTCCTCAGGTGATGGGCATTTTGTTTTTTCCAAATTTGGCTATCACAAATTGTGCTGCTATAAACATAGGTGCACATGTATCACTATGATAAGATGTTTTCAGTTCTTTTGGGAAAACTCCCAGAAGTGGGGTAGCTGGATTGAATGGGATTTCCAGTCTTAATTTTTTGAGGAGTTTCCACACTGATTTCCATAGTGATTGCACCAGTCTACTTTCCTATCAGCAGTGGATAGGCTTTCCCTGCAGCCTCTCCAACATTTGTTGTTGGTTGATTTCTTTATGATAGCCATACTTCTTGAGGTGAGATGGTATCTCAGTGTTGTTTTAATTTGCATTTCTCGATTAGCTAGTGATGTGGATCATTTTTCATGTATTTATTTGCCTCTTGTATTTCTTCCTCTGAGAAGTGTTTGTTCTCTTAGATGCCTAATTTTTGGATTTGTTCTTCAAATTTTGGGGCCCTAATGTTTTTTAGGCCTTTATAAATTCTATAGAGAAGGCCTTTATCTGAGTGATTATTAGTTAAGATTTTTTCCCAATTTGTGGATTGTCTTTTCACTTCATTAGATATTCTTAAGAAAGCCTTATCTTTTTCAATTTGGGAATATGATATTCAGATAAGAGTTTTCGTGAAGATTAAGGACAATAAGTCCTGCTGGACAACAGCGCAATTAGAGCACTGGCAAGTAGAGCAGATATTTGACAATCTTAACTAACACTCATTAATTATTTTTATACTTTCTGGGCCTGACATAGTCTGTGACTTTTTTGGGAGCACACCCCAAATATTAGTTTTACAGACACTTTTTCTGCAAACTATTTTGGCCATGTTTCTCCTCCTGCATTCCACTATAGTTCTAATTAACAAACAGGAAGTAGACAAATCTTTTTCATGTCTGTTTCCTGTAGCTTTTATATTTCAATTTCTATTTATGCTTCTTCAAGTATACATTTTGTATAATTAAAAATGTTACATGTTAATTTCTTATTGACACCTTTTATACCTTATTTTAGCTAAGTTTGAACTAGTGACCTGATGAGTCTCTCAAAGCTGACTGATGGCTGGACAGTAATGATCTGACATGTGTTCTATATAAAATATTAGTATTTTTATCAGGTAACATTTAAGAACACATGGCTTTGACAAATACCCTGAATTCAAGTGAAATACTGAAAAACTCATTTTTCTATTAAGTAATAGAAACATGTAATAACTCTTCATCTAGCCCTAACCACAAGGAAGAATTTGCATTATTTTTACATTAATCAAACTACTCTATTCATACATTTGGGATTAGTGAAAGTATTCTTAAAAATAAGTATAAAAAGCAGATCAAAGAGATACTCAGCAGAATCACAGATGATGTCAATAATCAGATAGTGGAAATGATCCAGGACATTTCAAGGGACACTGATCAAAAGATTCATTAGATTCACCCCGGAACCATGTACAGCACCTTGTGGATCTTCTGTCAGTATCAGCCATCTGGATGAATCACGACCATTGCCTGACCAATTAGCTCTCTGTGAAAGCCTTAAAAAGTTTTTCTTTCTAGGTAACTCTCCTCAGGCACACTATACATCATTGATCACTTTTCTCTGTAGTCCCATAATTTCCTTGATCAGAAAATTTGGGATGCCACTTAGTTACATGGTCTTAACCATCCAGCAGAGAAGTATAAAAATGAGGTATATAAAATAAGGTCACAGTAATAAGCTGAGCTGTAAATGGCTCTAGTCAATAACTTCTTCAGATAACTGACTATTATTGTGGACTGCTGGACTGTGTTTGATTTTTTCGCTGAGTTCAGGCACCTGTAATAATTTAATGACAATGGAATGCCCATCTTTGACAGGACTAAACAAAAAAAGGGGATTCAAAGGAAAAACCATTCTGTGTTTGTATAAACAGCACAGTTAGGATAAATATGTAGTACTTCTACATAATTCTACGAGAAGCAAGATTTGCACTAATAGTGTTTGGACAGGACATTCTGTTGGCTTCTTGTACTATGGACAAACACTAGGAAGATAAGGTAGACAGTATTAATTATTGAAACTTTACTATAATTCAGCTTTAAAAATAAGTGTACAGCTACATTCTCTTAATTCATTGATTAGAGACATCTGCTCTAATAGTGTTTGTGAGTAAAATATCATGTATACACCTTGTATGACAACAAAACACTACGAAAACAATATGCAATGTATTAATTATTGAATCTGTCTTGCTGATTTGATTTCAAACTGTCTCATTGCTATTTGTTCTTCAATAAAATAAAATTAAATTTAAAAAAATAAAACATGATACATGCAAACAGATATGTGGTAGCACACAGCTCTTACCAAGCAGAGCTTATAATTCAGAGATCCTGAAAGTTTGAGGATAGGATAGAAAAATCTCTACAAAAAGTAGAATTCCTAGTATCTGCTTCTGAGATGTTTGGCTGCATACTGAAGCAGACAGAATGACAGCAGAGAGCTTGGAATGAGAAGACAAAGGCATTAAGATGGCCATATAGATATGCTAAAAAATTTAAAGGAAATGTGGCTGTAATGAGGGCGAAGGTGAGGACTATTAAGATAACAGAACCGACAAGAACCAAAAGAAAACTATGGAAGCATAATATCAGAAACCAAAAACTGAGTAGGATATAAACATTAGATTGTGCAACAAACAAAACTAGAGATGCTAAAGATAATGCAAGGGAAACTGTCCAAAGTGAAGAAATGAAAGACCTGAAAATAAGTGAAGCCACAAGTCAGAGACAGGTCAGCGGAGCGTTCCAGGCTGTCCGTTGGGTCCTTGGCCTGCTTCTGCTGGGGCCCCTTCTTCACAGGATTACCGCTGGACTTCTCCGAAGAAGAAAAGAGGCTGGCTTTTTGAGAATCTTCATCAGCCCTTCCTTTCAGGCTGTGCCATTGGCCATGCCCCATCCAGTGTTTAGCAGAGGTAAAGAGATGGTGCTTATCAGGAGTGGCTGGTTACTGTGGCAGTGCACCATTTTGAAGTGTTGGAAGAACTGGTTTGACCTATGGTCACTTGATCTATTATGATGATCAGACACGACACAATATTGAGGATAAAGTCCATATGCCAGTGGACTGCACCAATATCTGCACAGGGTATGAGCCGCAGGATATTCAACCTGAATCCTGTCGTCTTGGGAAGCCAAAAGATTGTCTACTTCCTATTGCTTGCTGAGATGGGAAGACAATCAGTCTCTGTGCACAAACACAGGTGATTGTTTGGCTCGGAAGTTTACACTTCAGGACTCCAGAACAAACACAACTTGCATGTAGGTTCTGTTGTCCTGTTGTCAGAGACTACCGTGGCTTCCTCACCCCCACCTTATGTGGCCTGTGCTGTGCCAACCTCTGAGCAGGCATATGGCTACAGTCCTTATGGTGGTGCCTACCCCATAGGAACTCAGACTACCTATGCTGCAGATGGGTAGGCACTTGTAGTGCCTTACCAGTGCCCATATGCAGGACTCTATGGACAGCAGGCTGCTGACCAAGTTATCTTTCATGACTGCTACCGAGACAATGACAGTGACCTGGGCCTGGACATGCTGGCTGGAGCAGTGACAGGCATGGCCCTAGGGTCCCTGTTCTGAATGTTTTAGAATCTCTAAGATCTTGTATATGCACAACTTCTGATAACCCTGTGTGCGATAATAATATGACTTGCAGGACATTTCTGCTTGTGACAAATGCTTTTTTAATAATAGTTTTAATATTTCTTTTGGAAATAGTGACTTAATAATTGTAGCTGATCTGTGCAAGTACCATGAAGTGGGGCTTAAACTGCTGTTTAGCTATAACATGGATTCTAGGGGCACAAGCTAATTCACAGACTTTGTGGAGAGATATTTTCTTCTCAGATGTAGTGTTTGAGGGATAATTTATTGTTATGCAAATAACATAATGATGAATGAGTGATTGTGGTAAGACAGACTGCAGCTTCTTCTGGTTTAACCTCAAACTTTGAAACCATAGATCAGAACTGCCCGCTGGGAGTTCTCAAGCAGTGGGCTGGGGAGCTATGATGGCCCCCTGAGGCAATGGAACCACTGAGAACCCCATGGCCTGACTCTGCATTGTGGGGGGACCACCCGCCTACCCTTATGTATAAAATGATGTTTCTAAAACCTGCTGAATTCTAGAGCTACCACTGCCTGTTTTTTGTAATGGTATTTGGAAAATGTCTCAAATGGTATGTGAAAGTTGATTCACACTATAGAAAGATGTCTTTCTAGTGTCTGATTTAGGAATATTTATTGTCAACTAAACCTAAATATAGCCTATTTTTCTACTTGTTGAGAAGGTAATATTAAAAGAATGATGGAAAACAGAGGGAGCCGTGACTGGCCTCAGGCCTTGGGAGTGTGCTGTGCAGGGAACACCGTTCCCTATCCACTGTAGGTCTGGCCTGATAGGTAGGGCCAGTGGCTGCTCACCAGATGATAGGCTGGACTAGGACTGGGCTGGGTGGGCTTATATACCAGAAGTGGGGCCTAGATGAAGATGCCACCCAGCCTTCCTGGACCTCAGCCTTGTTTTTGTTCCTGACCCACACATTATACAGATGCTTAAAACATTTAATGTTTTAAGCCCCCAGAAGTATGAAGCTCTGGAAAACCCAGACTCACATTTCTGACAGATACTCATATTTCCCATATGAAATAGGTATTTCAAATATTTCTGTTATTTTGTGTTTTAAAGCTGCTTATTGGCTAGTTTTCTGGCTTGCAGGCTTTAAGCAGTGTGTTTTCACGAAGGATGGTTATCACCACCAAGGTCTCCTCCCCCATGGTTCCATTTTCCCTGAAGTACACTCCATGAAGCACAGCCTCTGTTGTGATTGTGCCAGGTGACACTGTTGTTGCAGTGTTGAGCTGGCTCCATGACTTGAGGACTAGATGGCACATGAATCCAGATGCTAAGCAGATTTAGTAGTTCTCACTCTGTTCTTTTAGCCACTCCTAGGGGACTACTTGACATGTGAATGTCCTTTTGCAGCTGAAAAATGTACCTGTGGGTAAATGTGCAATATGGCATTGAAGGTTGAAAGTGTTGCTTCAATATATGATGTTGATTTTGTATCTTATGTCACATGAATAGCTTTTGTTCATATGTTACATGTATATATCGACTCCCCAAGATGAACATGATCATGTATTGCAAACATGTACTAATAAAAAAAGAGTCAGTGCCGGACTCAGGTTTAAGTTATGAGTCAGGTGAAGTTCTGGAGAAAGAGAATTGGTCTAGAATGGGCACTGAGTCACATCAGCAAAAAACCTTATTTGAAAAATTGGTTGTAATGTGTTTGAGGGAAATTAGATGATAAAATCCCTTTTGGTTGAGTTGTGCAGTTGATTCTACTCTTCCATTGACCTGGGACTCTAATCACATAACATGTTTATGGTTTGAAAGCCTACTGTTCATTTTCAATTCATGTCTTGTGTTCTCTGTGGCATATACTTATTTTTCAAGATATATTTAAATATTCAGAACAAGATCTATACAATAACTGTATTTTCATCAGTTATGTTGAGATAAAATTTACTAAAATGTAACCATAAATGTCTATAAATATTAATAATTGGCATTTTTTTTCTGGGTGAAAAACTGTGACTCATCATTAACACAGGTTTTTTGAGAAGGTAAAATAATCATGCAGGTGGTGGGGTCAGGAATGCCCAGAGCCACCTCAAGATCGTTGGCTCTAACTTTAAGGCCCAGAGCTCCTGGATTATAAACTTGGCTTTGCACAGTGAGTTACTTGGCTGGAGTGGATAAAGAGCCAAGAAAATGATTTTTTAAAATGCAGTTAAATTTAAGGAAAAGTTCTTGACTAAAGTTTTTACTTTATTTTCTTTAAAAAAATAGCTGATTATAAGTTCACTTAAATAACACCTATATACTTAAAGAAGAACTTCTTTTTAAAATGTTGCTTTTAGCTTCCTAAAATCCTCTGATAGCACACATCTGAATTTATATATACTTTTATGAAAATATAACGTTCAAAGTTTTGTAGAACTATTGTATTATGCCATTTGACATCCTTTCTTTGTCTGCAAAAACTAAAAATATTTCCAAGAAATTAATTTTCATGGAAAAATGCTTGATTCAGTTTCAAGTTTTAAAACCTTCCGTTCAAATGAATGAGTTGTGGATATGACTGTCACTTTCAACACTTTCCATCGCTGCTTTCAGCTTGTCTGGGAGTGTGCTAACCAAGATGTTTATTTTCCTATGAAAGACGGGTTAAATATTCAAACTACTATCATTTCCCAGAAAAATGAAGGTGAAGCAGTGAATAATGAGTAAGAGTTTAAATGCAGTGTTTGGCCAGAGAGATTTGTGCTACACAAATACGGACCATGAACGTGGGGGACTGTGCTCACGCCCCGACAGCTCCTTCCAGGTCTGCCCAGGTCCTCCTCCACCTCGTGAATAGCTCCATTCACCGCGGCGTGCCCTGCGTGGCAGTGCGCATGTGTGTGGGCAGTGGAAAGTTAGTGTGCCGCTCGGCCCAGCTGCACGCAGCTGATGTTTGGAGATGCCTGAATTTGTATGATTCCATTCAGTATTTAGTAATGAAATAATTCAGCCCAATGTGCGAAAACAGGAACAGAGTAAAGAGAGAGAGGGAGAAAGAGAATAACCTCCAGTTGGATTCTTATTCAAGGTAAAATATAAAATAAAAGAAAGTCCTACTACACTTAATGTTTTCTCCTTTTAATGTGTATTATAATGAGCAGTTGGACACCCTAACTGGTTTCTTTTGCATGCTGTGATAGATGAGCAGTCATTATGGACTTTGAAATTATTTTTTAATTATATGTCTATTCTATAAAAACAGTAGGAAAAAAAGTAACTAGCAAAACTGGTTAGCTATGTATAAGTAAGATTTTAGTTATTCAAATTTTGACATTTTTATTAAGTTTACATAATAATAACTTTTTTCCCTCTTCCCCTAGCCCTCCCCCATGATAATAATCTTAAACTAAAATATATAAGCAAAATATTTTTAAAAGGCTAGAAGAGATAGCTCAGTAGAATAAGCTCTTGCCTGGTGGGTGCAGGGTCCTGAGTTCAATCTTCAGTACCACAAAAAAAGATATTTAAACAATAAATATTGGAATTTTTGAGGCTTAAGTAGATTGAGCTAAAAGATGCTAGGGTTAGGCTGTGGTTCAGTGGTAGAGTCTCCACTTAGAAAGGCAGGCTTGATTGATCCTCAGCATTAAAACATTTGTAGAGAATTCCCACGGAAGAACTGAGCACCTTGGTGTAAGAAGCTGGTAGACACCAAGCCTCCAGGGACTAGATTACCCCCAACAAACACTCTTAGCTTTGGAACTCCTCAGGTCTCTCTGGCTCTGCCCAGGGACCACAGTGTCCTCTTCCCGACTTGCAGTCTCCTGCTCCATTTGTCTGTAGTCTCCTTTCCAGGGACTTCCTCTCCAGAGTCTCCTGCCTCCTCAGGAACTCTCCCAGGGAAGTTACTCTTTAACCACTCTTTCTCTACTTTACTTTGCTTCCTGTCTGATCTTTTCTAGGAATAGCTTGTTTTTGCTTTTGCGTTTTTCCAGGGCGAAATTTGGCCTCCATATTTTCCCCTCAAACTTAGATTTTGTGAGTCTGAAGGCTTAGGCTAGAGCTGCTGGACAGGCCTCACCTGTGCATGGCCTCAGAGCCATGAAATAGGACTGGTAGGAACAAAGATGTCTTGTTAGTGCGAAATATACACCAATGTGTTGTGAATAATTATGTTTGTTTTTAGAAAGACACAAACAAATTCTCCTGTTTTTGGCCTCACTGACTTGTGCCAAGAGCATCTAACTTACATATATGACTTCTGTCCTTTCATCCCCTCCCTTGCCCCCAGTATCAGGAATCAAACTCAGGACCCTGCCCTTGCCAGGCAGGTGCTGTGCCACTGAGCTATATCCCCAGCCCTCACCCTTTAACTTTTGTGTGGTCTGTTCGCATAAAAATTTGGTTAGAGAAGCTCATCACCATTTGTGTGTTTCAATGTGTCTTTTTTTCTCTGAGATAAAATGATCAGTGAAATTCTGTCACAGGGCAGGAGAATAGGAAAAATAGTAGAATACTGATCCAAAGTCATTAAACTCTTCTGCTGTCCAAACATTGTTAGATACCCAATGCTAATGTGTCAGCACACCACAAACGGGCTTACAGATGGGAATTTTCCAAACATAGAATGGTCTTGGGGGACCTAATACTAGAAGTTAGCAACTAATTTAAATATATATTCAGTATCCAAGAGGCAATGAGAACATCTGTGTAGACGACTGTGTTCTGAGAGCTACCTGAACTCATTGTATGTAGGAGTTGGAAATATAGTAATATTCAAAACTAGCATATTTATCAGCTAATATTTACCTTAAGAATTACTGAAAAATGAAGAATCCTGAAAAACCATTTTTCTTTTTTTTTTCATTATTTTTATTTTTTTTATTTTATTGAACTACAAATGTCAGTCAGACAGTCTCAAGACACCTTAACAATACAGATTCAATAAATTAATACATTGCAAACTGTTTTCATAATGTTTTGGTACTGTACAAGGTGCATACATGATATTATATTTACAGATATTATTTTAGCAGATATCTCTTATCAGTGAATTAAGAGTGTAGCTGCTTACTTATCTTATTTTTTAAACCTGAATTATATCAAAAATTCAATAATTATATTTCTAGTGGATGACCATAGTACTAGAAGCCGACCTAATATCCTGTCCAACCACCATTAGTGCCGATCTTGCCTCTCATAGAATTATG
>PVKA01053802.1:0-11061 GCA_004027165.1 Ctenomys sociabilis | reverse complement strand
TGCTATATTTTAAAGCAGGTTATTAGAAAGAAAATTAGTAATTGCTTTACCTGGAGACTAAAACTGTACCCTATTGCCAATTTTAAAATTACTTAAAATCCAGTCCTAACTAATGTACAAGATCTGTACAGTTTAATTGTCTTTTTAATTATTCCAAATCTCAGGAAAGCAACACAAATTCATATATTTATGTATATATGTCATATATATATATGTCATATATATGTCATATATATGTCATATATATATATGTCATATATGTCTGACATATATATATATGACATATATATATATGACATATATATATATATATATATGTATATATATATATATATATATAATTTGACTTATAACGGATTGCACCTATAACATTTGTGGAAAAGTTTAATTCTTCTGTTATAAAGCCCTTCAAACCTGGGGATTAACACAAAATGGGTAATATTTATATTGAAATGAATGTGAAAGAAATACTTGTGAATTTTTGTCATTGCAATTCATGTACTAGCTATTTAGTTCAAATCATTTTACCACCCTCTACTAATAGAAAAAACAATTTTTAAATATCCCTAAACCAGAACCTTTATATGTGTAGTTCTCTATAAATTGTTTTATTAGGGATATGAAATGCTGCCTTGATTTTAAATAACCATGTACAATTATACTTCTTTACTCTGGTAAATTTTGCTTTACTGGTAATTAATATAGTTACCTCTGTTCATGTGAGTTTACTTACATGATGTAGGATGCTCAGGCCAGCCTGTGGTATCCATGGATACCAGGCAGATCAGGTATTCTAAACTGAGTAACTTTAGAATTGAAAGTCAACACATCTTATCTGAACCATCATTACTGAAGTGTTTGCAAAGACATGGTAATGTTAACTTAACAGATTTATACTAAAGTGGAGGCAATAAGTCTCAAAAGCTAATATACATGAATAAGATGCTTTCTAAGAAATTGGCACTTCCTCACTTCTGAAGAGATAATTTTATAAAACTTGGAAAAATGGAAATTCATGTCTTTGTACATAAATTTGACAAGGTTGTATTGACGTTCTCTCTTATAAAAGACAAGCATGAAACCAAATTTCACAAGAATTCTGAGAAGTCCAGTATAAGATAAAGTGCTTGGCTACTTGACAAGAATCAGAAACATTTAGCTGTTTTAATTAAACATAAGGATGTGTGTTATTTGTATGTGAATATATAGTATTTGTAAATATGTATGTAAATTATTATAAATCTTTGATAACTATGCCTTATAAATATTGTCATTGTCTCAGTTACTTTTCTTTTGTTGCTAGGGCAAAATACCCAGAACCCAAAATGAAGGAAGGAAGAGTTTATTTAGCTCACAGTTAGTGGAGATTTCAGTCCATACTCAGCTGGCTCCAAGCAAGAGTGGCACATAGAATAGGGCAGCAATTCATGGCAGCAGAAAAATAGCAAAAACAAAAAACAGGAGCAGAAACAGCAGTAAAGAAGCCTCTGGCCCTTCCTTATATTGCTTTCAAATTATCAGTAGGGATAGAACCTACACACATAATGCCTGCTTTAGATTATGAATTAAACATAAATTCTAGAAACCCAACCCAATGCCTTCATGAAGCTTTGGAAGTACACCTAGACATAACCCATAATACTCCTTAACAGAATCATTAAAGAGAAGATATTGTCATAAAACTTCAGCAAAATATACTCACTACCCTTCAACATTAAACTGAATTTTTTCAATAAGGTTTTTGATATTTAATGGAGAAATGAAGCTTGAGAATGTATGTATATATTTTTACATATTATACCCATCAGGTGTTAATAATGCTAAAAATGAAGAGCATGTACAGCTAAAATGTATCTGATAATTGATAAGTTGCTGTACTTTGTAAGTAGATTACACATCAGCCACTTGAATGTTTATGACACTGGATTAACAATTTCTGAAAGTTATTTATACTTATTAAAGCAGTTCATTCCATTTATATACAATTTGTGATGAAAGAATATCATTGTTGTATTATGGAAGCTAAAGAATTACTTCACTGAAGCATTTTATTTAATATTCCAGTATTACATATGCCACAAATGTTCAGTAGCAACCTAACAAATATCTAGATATAGCTATATCAAAAGGTATTGTTATACAACAATGAATGAAAAAATTATAACATTTTCCAACATGGAATACTGATATAAACAACACTGAGTAAAAATAATATGGACTCAACGAAATAGGTCTGGTGTGATTGAATTTAAATAATTAAAACATAATACTGGTATAACTTTCCTGGTAAAATGTATATAATATACAATATACCAGTTTTACCGTTTCTGCATGTACCATTCATTACCTCTAATTCTACACATAGTTTTGTCAAACTTGACTGCAATCCACTTTTAGAAAATTTTCCTCATTTCGCACACAAGCTCTGTATGCTTAGACAGTAACTCCTATAACCTTTCTACTCAGTTTTCTATTTTTATTTTGAATTTTTGTGTCATGTTATATAACAATGATGTTTTGAAGAATTATCTATATTGAGACATTTTATACTTGTATTTTTGTTACTATAATGAAATGCCTGAGGCAGGCTAAATTTGTAAGGAAATTTATTTAGCTCACAGTTTTGGAAATTCAGGGGCATTCTGGGATATTAGCTCAGTTCAGGAGAGGATATCATGGCTGACAGGATCATACAGGTGGAGGTACATATGGAGACATAGATCATATCATCAGTCAGAAAAACAAAAAGCATGGGATCCCACAATCTCTTTCAAGGTGCAGTCCTGTTTGAATTTTGAACCTTTTGTAAGCTCTGTATCTTGAACATTTTACACATTGTCATATGGAGAATCAAGGCTATAGTATACAAATTTGGGGGGATTAAATATGAACATGTTCAAATCACAGCAGACATGTACCCTAATTTCAATATTTTATGGCTGTAAAATGTGCTGTTGTGTACAGCCATTTAATTTAAATCAAATTTTAGAAAATGTAAGCTCTTAAATTATGTATCTGCAACAGAATGTGAGTTCAGAATAGTCTAGTCCACAATTCCACTGATGTCATTATCAATGGCAAATATTGTTTTAAATGTAAAGATCCTGGTTATTTTGCATGGAATAATGGCTGTTGAATTTGAGATAATCTATACCACTAGGCCTTCTCTGTGTGTATCTGATTACTTCCTGCTGTGATTTTTAACATATATTTTGCATTTGTGATTATTTATAGAATTGTGCACATTTTGCAATTCTGTTTACTTTAATACTAATAAATACCAAAGGAGTAATGCGAAAAAACTAAGTGAATATCAAAAAGTATTATACTAATTGAAAGGAGCACAATACCAACATCTGCATACAGAATGAGTCAATGTATATGACCTCAAAATAACATGTATTAAAAATCCAGGTCAGTTCATAAACAACTTAGTAGTACATAAATCAGAACAGTAGTACAGATTACAGAGACTAGAAAATTATCACAGGATAGTGCAACAGACAACTGAGGGAGTGGAAACATTCTACATTTTGAATTTCTTAGCAGTTGTGTGACTAATGATGTTAAAACTTATAGAGTGGTATACCTAAAAAGTTAAGTTTTATTGTAATGTATACTCCAATAATCATAATACTGAGCAAGAAGTGGAACTTTCATGGCCATGCCCCTTTACATCAAAAGTTAGGAGACAGAAAGAAGAGAATGATATCATTCTCTTCTTGTATGTGAATGCATGCCTTTCAAGTAACATTTCATTGAGTAGTAAAACATTCCCCTTTTTAAATTATAGGTGCAAGATACTTATGCTTCCAATAATCTAGTCCCCAGATGCCAATGTTGCAGAAAAGTTGCTTACTTAGATACATTTCGGGTATAATATATAGTGTCTCCTCTTCTTGCTGGAGTTTCTTGGTGTTAGGTAATACTTAGCCAATTGAATTTTTACTGAAAACTTGTTCCCTGTACTGTTAGGTTTTGCTCTGTAAAGAAACACCCCAAGTATTAGTATATAAAGCAGCAAAATTTCACTATATTTAGAGACTGTGTGAGTTTGCTGGATGATTATGGTTTTGCTCAGTAGTCACTCAGTACTCTTGGACAGAATGACAGGAATCTACAGAATGGTCTGATCTCATTGGCATAGTGGCCTCCTAGCTTGCAGCAATAACTTGAGAGTAATTTTAAATGCAAAAGAAGTTTTAAGGAAGTGGTAGTGTCCTCTGTGTTTAAACCTGACTATATGTCCTTGTTTGGAAGAGAGAGGGCAAATTTACATTGTCCATATATATCCCTATAACGATACAGAGAATTACAGATGGTCACTTTTTATGTTATTATTGAGATGAAATTTACATGACATCAAATTTATGCATTATGAAGAGATACTTCAATTAAATTTCATAAATGTATAAAGGAACAATATCATACCACAATAAAGATGTATGAAAATCCAATATCCCCATCAATTAACCTGTTTTGATTTTTGGTCAGTATCTACAAAGAGCCACACCCAGTCACTATTGTTTATTCTGATAGCATTGTCATGAGTTTTTATAGAATTTATATGAAATGATATATTGCCTTCTAGACATAATGTCTTTCATTTAGTATTGGCTTTTGAGTTTATTTCATAAGTGGTAAAACATCACATCAATGCAACATATTGTTCTTCTTCCTTTAACTGTTTTTTGTTTGTTACTTGCTTTTGTCTTTTCTCTTTTCAGAACTGGGGATTGAACTCAGGCCTTGTGTTTGCCAGTCAAGTGCTTATTCTACTGAGCTATCTCCCCAGCCTCCATTTAACTGTTGATGGATATTTGGAATATTTCATGTATTGTGCTATGATAAATGAAGCTATTATCGCTATTTAGTATTTTATTTGTAAACATATATCCATTTTTCTAGCACCCAAAGAAAAATTGATGTATCTTGTGTTGTCTTTTATTGCTTCTATAACAAGGTGGTAATATCGACTTTTCTACTCTTGATTTTAACAATTTGAGTCAATCTCAATCTCTCTCTCTCTCTCTCTCTCTCTCTCTCTCTCTCTCTCTCTCTCTCTCTCTCGTGTTTATCAGGATAACTAAACTCTTAATTGTGCTGATCTTTTAAAGAAATAGTTAATGGTTTTGGTAATCATCTCTATGATTTTTCTCTAGTCTATTTCTCTTATTTGTGCACTATTCCTTATGTCCTCTTTTGTTAGGATTTAGTTTGCTCTTTTACTGTTTTCTTAAGGTACAAGTTTGGGTATATATTTAGGATGTTTATTCTGTTTAAATGTTAGAACTCATGTATATGTATTTCTCTTGACCATTTCTTTTTCTGCATGTACAAAACTTTCACATGGTGCAACTTGATTTTCATTCTCTTTCAAGTATTTTTAAAATTTTTTTCATATGGTAAATTCCTTTTTCCATCTATTATTTAGGACTGATTTGTTTACTTCCTTATGTTTTTCTTGCAAATTTCCAGCTGTTATTCATCTCTTCTTAATTTTACTGTTGGTATAGAGCATCCTTTAAGTGATTTCACTCTTTACAAATTGATTGAGATGTATTATAAACATATTATCTATTTTTGTATGTATATATATATATATATATATATATATATATATATATATATAGTCTTCTTCACTTGAGTGATCTACAGATGCCTGTTAGGTGTAGTAGCAACACAATGTTCTTTATTATTTATTTTTGGTTTTGGTGGGTTTATTTATTTTTTTACTTACCTACAATATTTAAATGGCAATATAATACACAGTGTTCTTTAAATCTTCAATTTATTTTTTTCCTACCTGTCCTATCCGCTGTCAAATATGGTATATCAAATTCTAAGAACATTTAGCTGCATTATTTCTCATTGGAAATTTTTCAGTTTAATGTCATAATTTAAGCTTAAATTATTAGGTACTTTATGAATTCAGAATTGTTACATCGTGAATATTCTATTTCATAATTATACATTGTCCTTCATCATTGCTAGTAAGCATTTTTATCATAGAGTCTGTTCTGATATTTATATTGCCACTCCAGTTTTCAGACTCACAATATTAAAATTACTTTGCATGGTTTTCTAGTTACGACTTCTATCACTGGAACAAAATTCTGACACTTATTAACGCCAAGAGGAAAGATGTAAATTGGATAAGGTTTTCAGAGAATTAAGTTCATTAACTCGCCTCAAGGCAGAAAGGTCATGGCCAAGAATATGATCAAGCAAAGCTTCCCAGATTATAACATCAGGAAAGCAGGGGTCAGAATCATACTGAAGTAAAAGTTCCACTTCCATGACACATTCAGACTAACATGGAAGTGTTTTCCACCATTTCCTTGAGTACTTTTAATCCATTAAACTCAACATATCACAGTTATTTGTGAAACATGGAATATGGTCCAGTAGTCCATAACCTAAGGAGACTCACATGGAGAGAAATCATTTTCTTAGGCTTTCACAGAGAGCAAATTGGGCAAGCAATGGCCATGACTCATTTACATGGCTGACATTGAAAAAGGATCTAAAAACTATGGTATAGGGCTTCAGAATAAATTCTGAGGGGATTTGACTGATCTTGCCAGATACAAATTTTATATTTCTTGTTATATATGTATTGCCTTATCTTGGTCTTAAGCATCAAGCAGAAAAGTGAAAAAGCAAGGTATAAAAAATAAAGCTATATGAATATTCTGAGCTGTAAAATGCTCAAGTCAAAAATTGCTGACATTGCCGGTCCTATGGATAACCCACTACTATTCTGAATCTGTTCTTGACAGTTGTTATATTGAAATATATATTTTTGTGCCAGTGCCATACTGGCATGATCACAGTTACTTCATAATTTATCTAAAATCTTAGTAGCCAAAAATAATAATATTCATATAGACCTTGTCTCTTATATTCTACTTGTGAATTTCTGAGTCTCAGTGAAGAAGCCCCTAATCTATAAAGTATAGTTTATTTTGAAGAACATAACCCTTCCAGTGTTTGTTATTGGCTTATTTCTTAATGATGTCTGTCTTGCTGTGGGACAAAATACCCAGCACCCAAAATGAAGGAAGAAAACTTTTATTTAGCTCACAGTCAGTGGAGGTTCAGTCCATCATACTCAGCTGGCTCCAAGGCAAAGTGGCCCAGGAAAGAAATCAGCCATTCATGTTGGAGGCAAAGAGCAAGAACAAAGGGAAATGCAGCAGCTCAGGAAGCTAGCTAGCCTGTCTCCCCTCCTTACATTGTAATGCAAATTACCTGCTCCAGTCCAGGCAAAGCGCCCACACCCACAATGATCAATCACAAATTCCAGAACCCACCCCATAATCGCATGAAGCTTTGGAGGGACAGCTAGACACAAACCACAAAAATAGCCATTCTTTTCTGGAGTGAGATGTAATCTTAATGTTGTTTTAATTTGTATCTCTCCAGTGACCAATAATGTTGAACTTTTCCCGTACCTTTTTATTTTCCATTTGTATTTCATCACTGAGAAGTATTTATTCATCTCAGATACCCAATTTTTTTATTAGACCTTTGAGTTTGGGGTGTATGATTTTTATCAAGTCTATATTTTCTAGATGTCCTTTTTTTGAGGGAAATTGGGCTTAAATTATCTTTCTCTGTGAGGGGTCTTTTTAATCTGTTGGTGATTCCTTTTGCTATACAAAAGATTTTGTTAAGAGGAGATACCAGCTGTTGATTCTTTGAAGTATTTGCATGCAGTTTGTGCTTTGTCCATGAACTCTCCACTATACATGTTAAATATTTCTGCCTAGTTTTTCTTCCGGTAGATTTTGTGGCTCTGGCTTAATATTTACATATTTTGTCTATTTTGCTTTTAGTGCATGGTCTTTCATGTTTTTCTAACACCATTGATTAAAGATGCTATCTCTCTTCCTGTGAACATATTTGTACCCTTTGTCAAGATAAGACGGCTAAGTATTTCTATAGTTCTTTCTATATATGTTAATCTTTTCCACTCAGAACTGTTTTCCCTCTTTTTGCTACTATCATGCTAATGATACCTCAGTTATATTGTAGTATAATTTCAAGTCAAAGATTGTGATGACCCCTATCTTGCCTTTGATGCCCAGGATTGATTGCCTTTGCTATTTTAGGTCTCTTCTGTTTCTAGATGAATGATAATAATGTTTTCTCTAATTCTTTGAGGTACACTAATGATAGTTTGAATCAGAATAGCATGAAAACTGTATAACAATTTTGGGAATGTGTCCATGTTCACAATGTTATTCCTGAGCAAGGGATATTTTTTCCATTTACTGTATCTACCTTGATCTTTATACAAGTACTGTAATTTTCATTATATAGATCATTTAGTTTCTTTGTTAAATTCATTCTCAAGTAGTTTTATTATTTTTTTTTTCCAGGAGGGGAGGTGATGCCAATGTGAAGGATGAGTTTCTCTTAATTTCTCTTGATGAGTTTTTGTTTGTGTATAAGAAAGCTAGATTTTTCATTGTTGACTTTGTATCCAGCTGTATTACTAAATTTGGTCATTAAATCTAGAATTCTTTATTTTGGAGTTTTTATGGGTCTTGTATGTCATCTGTAAATAATGATTTAACCAGTGCTTCTCTTATATTTATTTTTCTCTCTTATCTAATTGCTTTGCCCAGTGTTTCCAAAATTATATTGAATAAGACTAGGGATGATAGATACCCTGTTTTTTTTGTTTGTTTGTTTGTTTTGTTTTGTTTTGTTTTGTTTTGTTTTGTAGAACCAGGGTTGAACTCAGGCCCTTGTATTTGCCAGGGAAGCACTTATTCTACTGAGCTATCTCCCCAGCTTTGATATCCTGTCTTATTCCTGATTTTAAAAGAAATGCTTCCAGTTTCTGTCCATTTAGTATAACAATAGCTGTTGGTTGGGCATAGAGTGCTTATGAGATTGAGACAAAGACCATCTATTTCGATTTTCTCTAGAGTTTCTACATGAATGACTGTTGGATTTTGTCAAAGGCTTTTATGTATCTGTTAAGATGTTCATGTGAATTTTTCCCTTTGGGTCTGTTAGTTTTGTGTATTACATTTATTGACTTGTATATGTTGAACCCTCCCTGTATTCTTGAAATAATTCCCACTTGGTCATAGAGTATAATCTTCTTGATAATTTGTTGCATTCTCTGTGCTAGTATTTTATTGAGGATTTTTATATCTATATACATTAGGGAGATTGGAATATACTTTTCTCTTTTGGTTGGATCTTTCTCTACTTTTCTTATCAGGATAATACTTTCCTCCAGTAATGCCTTAGGGACAATTACTTCCCTTTCAATATCGTTAAAGTATTTGAGGAGTATTAGTATAAAATCTGCTCTAAATTTCTTGTAGAATTCAGCAGTGAATCCATCAGGACCAGGGTTTACCTTTATTAGTAAGTTTTTAATTACGTTTTCAATTTAACTGACTGATAATGTGTTATTCAGGATTTTTATATATTCTTGATTTAACTTTTTTAATTCATACATTTATCAGTTCTGTTTATTTTTTCCAAGGAACAATTCTTTGATTCATTGATTAACTGTGTTGTTTTCTTAGTATCTATTAGATTAATTAATGTTCTATTCATTATAATTTCCTCCATTAATATGGGCTTTTGGATTAACTTGCCGTTTTTTTTCTAAAAACTTGAGATGCAACATGACTTTGTTTATTTGTGCTTGTTCTGTCTTCCAAATGTGAGATCTCACCAATATAAATTTACCTCTTACTACTGCATTCATTGCTCGCCACCGGTTCCAGTAAACCATATTTACATTTTGCTTTGTTTATATTGTCTACTTCCGTATTGAATTTCATCTGTGACACACTGGTTGTTCAAGAGCATGTTATTTAATTTGCTTGTGTTTATGTTTTTTTGCAGTTTCTTTTGAGGTTCACTTCCAATTTCACAGCATTTGGGTCAAATAATGTATAGGAGATAATTTCAATTATTTTGTATTCATTTAAGCATGTTCTATGGGCTCACATATAATATATTTTAGAGAATGTCCCCTGTGCAGCTGAGAAGATGTATTTTGATGTTGGGTGGAACACTGTAAACATCTACTAAGTCCATTTTTTCACAGGTTTGGATCAGTCCTGATATTTCTTTGCTGATTTTTCATCTGATTTATTTGTGAAGGAACACCATTCCAATTGTGTTATTGATCATTTGATTTTTTCAAGTCTGTTAATATTAGTCTTCTCTGTTTGGGTTTTATAATATTTATTGCATATGTATTAGTGTTTGTTGTTTATTTATTAGTGTTCATTTATTTACTCAAAGTTTTCCCTTAACAAGCATGTAGTGATATAGTTTATGTCTTTTGATCATTCTTGATTTGAAATTTGCATTGTCTCCAAACAGAATATTACCCCTGCTTCTTCATGTGTTTCTGTTGCATGGAATATTGTTTTCAAGATCATTTGAATTTTAGTCTGAATTTCTTTTGAGTGAAATATGTTTCTTGTATATAGTATATTGTTTAATCTTGTTTCTTGATCCTTTCTGCCAATCTATTTAGATTGGTGAAACAAGGCCATTCACATTCATGCTTATAGCTGATATATATTGGCTTATCTGTGTCCTGTTATTTTCCTGCTGCTGATTCCCTATCTTTTCCCACTTGTTAATTGCTTGCTGTACTTCCTGGTTTCTTTTTGTTGTTGTTCATGGAATTGTGGTAAGCTTTATATCTCTATAGGTTATCATTCAGTACCCTTTGTATCATTAATTTTTATGTTGAGTTTCTTTAGTTGCTGTTTGTCATGGAAGCAAGAAAGCAATGTATAATGGTAGGGTCATGCTTGGAATGCCTGTTATTCTGGTCTTCTACTTATGTACTGCTTGTCATGACATACCAATTACTGTCATACTGTCTCTCAAGTAAATGTTGTGTAAAACAGAAAGGGGTAATCAATGAAAACAAGACGCAGGAGGGGAATGTCACAGGACTGTCCTGATATGGGCTGTGTATTGTTGGATTTCTAAATTTCTGTTTAAAAATACGTAAATGCATATTCTTATATTTTTTCTTTTTCTTTTTTTTTTTTTTTTTTT
>PVKA01053801.1:0-11061 GCA_004027165.1 Ctenomys sociabilis | reverse complement strand
TTTAGAACTTCAATCTCTTTCCTCTGTGGCTCCTCAATCTCCTTGCTCAGAAAATTTGGAGCTCACCTGAGTCTCATGATATTGCAGTACAGGTTCTCCTATGTCCTGAGTCTTCGCTGACCTTGAAAGGCTAGGGCCAAAATGTTGGCTGGCCTTGTGGCTCTTCTATTTCTCCAACTCTGACTTGTGGTCTTAGGTTATTAACCATCCAGAAGAACAGCTGATTAGTATCCTGCAACATATGCCATTCACTTTGCCTTACCTGACTCAATTGATTTTACTTGTTGTACATTTCCTTTTGTATTTCTGCTTTTTGCTTGTTATACTAGGGAGACTATACGATATTTACACATGTGTGTCTGGTCTCTGGCCGGACTCAGGGGCTGGGCGGGCACGGGCGGGATGGAGCAGGATGGCGGAGTCCTCTAGTTTTTTCTTAATTTTATTAATCTTCTTTTCTACTATCTTTAGTTGGCAATTGCCAATTTTTATCATATCTCAAAGTCTAATTATATTTAAACAAATGTACCAGTTTCCATATATTGAATCCTCTTTTTATGGCTTCTTTAAGAGATTTTTTACTATGTCATCCAAGCTGGCACTGACCTCATTATAGTCCAGGCTGGCCTCACATTCATGATAATCTTCCTGCCACTGATTCCCAAGTGCTGGGATCACAGGTGTACTCCACTAAAACTGGCTCTCTGCTGAATTCTTTAAATAGATATTTTCATATCATTGGGATACACTTCTCAAAGTCTAAGCTCAATGCATTCATACTTCACCTTTAACTCAATAGTAAAATATAAATTTCACCAAAATGTTAGTTTATACCATGTTTTCTCATTAGTTCTTATAGTAACTAACTTTGATCATACTATGTAATTACATCAAACCATGATTTTACAACTATGAGTAAAGTCTACTTTTTAAAGTAATTCCTGGTGAAAAAAATAATTTAATATACAGTATAATCTACAGACAAAATTTCAAGTTTTAAAAAATAATTTATATAGTCTGAAAAGCCTAGGAGGCATTTCTCTTACCATTCAGTAAACAAGATAACCATATCTTCTTTGTTGGCATACTGCTCCATGACTTCTTTCATTAATCTTACTTTTTGACCCCCTCCAATGCTATTAAAACCATCACCACCTCTCCACTCTTCTCCTCGACCAAGAACCTATAAATAAAATCAACATTTCATCTTTCAACAAAACTCAACTTATAACAGCTCTCTAGAAAACTATAAAAGTCATCATCAGCAATTAAAAACATCATCCCTCAGCTGTATATGTACAACCATATTCATAGTTGTAGGAAACGCTTCCTGGTCCTCGTCTCAGTCCAAGAAACTAATATTTGTAATCCCAAAGTTACGGTTATTGTAATCCCATCAAGTTGATTCCAATCTACCACTTTCCATGCAGCCCACGGCAAAAATGAGGACAATATATTATATTTTTAATCATATAGTAGAGGGGAATAGAGGGGCTCTAAGTCCTGCCATGACATGGCTTTCCAGAAGAGCGACCCAGAGACTCACCCAGCTTTTATTCAGTGAAGGAGTGGCTTGAGGATTGACTTGAGAATTGTGGGAAGTAGGTGACTACTGTGAGCTGAGCTAGGTGGGTGGCCTACATTTACCTCTGCCACATACAGAGAGGATATGCAGAGAGAGAATCTGCATTACATAGTATTTAATGTTTTAGGAAGTCTAGGGCTTCAGCTTTGATGTAGTCTTTCAAGCCCCAGGAAGTCATAGCCTCTATCTCGAGGCTCAATCCCAGCTGACAGCCCAGAGCATTAGCTCTACCACCCTGTCTCCACCCGGCTCACATTAAGGAGCAGCAGGCTTACCAGGGAAGCACACATGCCACCTTCAGAGACTATCACCAGCACCTCAGCTAGACCAATACACATTGCTTAAGGCCAATTGAAGGATAAACAGAAGTCCTAGCCAGCTCTGTACATAACAATATGAGGAAATAGGATCAGACTCAGTCAAAATGGAGACAGTCGCTTTTCTTTCAAGGAGAGCTGCTCAGGTGGTCCCCCACACATAGTGGTATAGTTTGTAATAGCTAAATCTTGGAAACAGTCCAAATGCCCATCCCACTGATGCATGGTTAAAGATGAGAAGGTTTTATATGATGGAGTATGACTCAACAATAGAAAAGGATAAACTGTAGACATTTCTAGGTAAATAGATGCACCTTGAGGCCATATTCTTTCTTAAATGAAATAAATCAGATACATATGTATAAATACCACATAAGGACAAAAATACATAATAGATACTTGGAAATAGGAAAAAGATACTCAAATGGGAAGGAGTGCTAGGAAGGAGGGAGAGAGAAGGCAGGCAAAGGAAAAAAAATGAGAAAAGAAGGAAAAATGGAAAGAAAACTTTGGTAAATAAGGAAGGAAAAAGAGGGTAGCGGAATGGGGAAAAAAAAAATCAGGATATGCCGTGCACAGGCACAAATTGCCTATGATGTCTGTGATCATCATGTATACCTAAAATGTACCAGTAAACTTAATTTAAAAAAAAAAAAAAAGGAAATAGATCTTTTGCACAAGAAATAGAAGCAGGAAGGGAACATATGAAAAAACTGAGTTATGATATGTATGTGAATCAACCTCTTATGAATGTAATCATTATGTACTGCAAACACATACTAATAAAAATAAATTTAACATACAAAAAATATTTGGCCTCTTGCTGATTGTTTAATTAGTGCACATTTGTGGTACTTAATGAATACATTCATAATGGCTAGCTGCTTCGTGTACATGACACATCCTAATTTTCTTATATTCCCTCTCTTTCCCTCCTTCCCATTTGACAAAGATCTATCCCCTATTTCTTGTCTTGTGTTTTGCACCTGACTTATTCTTCAGTTTTCTCACATGGAAGAATCCCTATACTTTTAAAGCTTGTGGATGTGATTCATTTTACTTAATATTATGCATTCAAAGTACTACTATTTTCCTTTAAACTTACCTTCTTTACAGCAGAGGGGTACTCCAGTGTGTGGACCCTATATTTTCTTTACCCTGTGTCATCTGTTGATGGACACAGAAGCCACTTGCACCCTTTACTTGTAATGAACTGTGCTGCTACAAGCATGGGTACACACATGTCACTGTATAGTAGCTAACTTTGGTTTCAAGTAGAGTAAAAAACAGTGATTGTTTTAGCATAGTTCTTGGGGTACCTGGATGACTGACTTACTGAAGACCCAACCCTGGGTATGAATGGCACCTACCAAACGACCTAGAGTCTGCATGGAATGAAAAGAGAAAGAAGGAAGTCTTAGCCAGCTGTTCTTCTCAGATGTGTCTATTTCAGTTGCCTTTTTTTTCTCTCTTTCATTGAGTATTTTTAGAGCACCTAATTTTTCAAATTATCTGTATATTCTAAACATTAATCTTATATTCAAAGGGTAGCTGGCAAAAATATTTCTTTTCCTACTACACAGGATATAAGTTGTCTCTTCATTCTCTTGATTATTTCCTGAGCTGTACAGAAGCTTTTTAATTTAATAAAATCCTATTTGCTGAGTTTTGATATTATTTCTCTGAGTAACTGGCAGTTTGTTCAGAGGGCCCTCACCTACACCTGTGACTTGTAACATTTTATTTTCTTAGTCACTTGATTTTAGTACAGTACAATACAATGAGAGATATGGGTCTAGCTTTTGTATGTAGACAGTTTTCTCAGCACCATGCTAAAGAGATTACCATAATCTCTAGATTGTGCTTTTGGCCTCTTTGTCAAAGATCAGGTGACTGAACTCTCTGGTGTTGTTTCTCCTTACTCTATTACATTACATTCCTCCACATGTCTGTTTTGTACCAGTAGTGTGCTGTTTTCATCACTACAGCTCTGTAATATAACTTCCAATGCATGACTGTGATGCCTCCTGCTTTGTTCTTCTTACCCACGGTTGTATAAGCTATTCTGGGCTTTTGGTTCTATACGCATTTTAAGATTGTTTCTCTAGTTCTATAAGAAATGTTGTTGGTATTCTCATTGGAACTGCATTAAATCTACAGTTCTGAGATGGCCATTTTTACAATGTTGTATCATCCCAATGGCAGATGCTTCTATTAAAAAAATAAGCAAAGAAATAAAATAGACAACAAATAGCTAAGTTTAACAGTTCTATCAACTTTTCCAGTCTCCTCAGATTGAATGTTGCTGAAATATTCCTTAAAGAGGTTTTCTGTTTTAAAAAAAAACAACCAAAAACTAAATTTTTACAATGTTGCCAAATTTCTCTAAAACAAAAAAGCAAAACAATGAAGACAATTCTCACTAGTAGAAAAGCTCTCTACTTCACATCACTTTCCAATTAAGACCCCACATCATATTAACAATAAATATAAAAAAATTACTCAAAGTAAATACCTATTGTCAAAATTTAATTACATTGTTTTTATACAACCCTCCAAAACAAATAATATAACATATTATATATATTTTTCTGTTAATAGAACATGATTATATGAAACAGCAAAATTTAAGAAATTACTGGGCTGGGGAGATGGCTCAGTGGAATAAGCGCTTCCCTGGCAAGCGCAAGGGCCTGAGTTCAATCCTCGGTTCCGCAAAAAAAAAAAAAAAAAAAAGAAATTACTGAGTGGAAGTGCTAATAGAGCTAAACTGTATCTTTAACTTACACAAACTAACAGCAATTATGTAACAAAATTTCATCTTCCTGGATGATTATAAATTATGTTGATGTGGTCGATGCTATATGACACATATTCCCATATCTCTATAGATTAAAAATATACCTTACCTTTACAGTATAATTGAAATATTTGGCTGACTGCATAAATCGATGATATCCATCACCTTCTTTTGTAGCTACAGTTATGACTAATAACTTATCTGCAAAGACAGAAAATAATAACATAAGGAAGTTTACCAAGAGGTGAAATGCTAAAATTTTACAATTCACTAGGGTGATCAGAGACTTCATTAAACCTAGAGGAATGTTCCGGTTTATTAATTTACAAAAGACTGAATTAAGAGCTACTGGAAAATTGGCAATGAAAATTGGTTATATAATCAGCAACTGATGAATACATCAAATAACATTATTCTAAGAGTTAAAAAGAGGCCGAGGAAATAGCTCAGTAGAATATACGCTCCCCTGGCAAGTGCAAGGGTCTGAGTTTAATCCCTGGTTCCACAAAAAGAAAAAAACTTAAAAAATGCTTTTCATGTTTAAAGAAAAGTATATACTCAAAGTATCTCAACATTAAGAGGAGAGATTCTATAAAATTCACATTTTAAAATCTGCATTGATTAGGATTCTAATACTCAGCTTCATTTTCACCTACAAATCACTCTAGATTCACAACATATCAATGAGGTCCTATTAGTCATAAAGACAATGATGTACCCAAAAAAGGGGAAGATCTAACCTTAAGAGCAATCTTAATTCTCTAAAGTATGACAAACTAAAGGTGACCAGATATGAAAAGAAATTTTGATTTTTTGTATTTCTATTTTTGATTTGAAATTGGCCTAGAAGTCCTAATATTGATATCACTCTTTATTTTTGTGTTAGTTTTTTCTTGGAAGAGTAAGGGTAACCAAAACTTGCACTGCTAACATCAGCCATAGTAAATACCTAGTTATTGACTTGAGTTACCATTTATAATGGATTATAACTTTTGATATAACATCTCTTAACAAACACAGGCAGATTTAAGGCATTATCTCGAGAATGGCCATATAAGCTACCAACAGGTTTCACCAGGAAAATGCATTTAAAAAATGAGCAAATGCCAAAGGGGCTGCAATATTTTTTCCAGCTCTAAGATTAAGGGGGATCCATGGACTTTTAATAAAGCACAGCTAACATCCTCAATATTCTAAGCACTCAGTTATAACATGTGCTTCTCCTATAGCTGCCATTAATATGAAAAACAACGGCCCTCAGATGTCTCCCAGCAAGAGTCAAGGGTCAGACACAGCACTAATAAATTATAGAAATCAGTAAAAGAAAATTTTCTATGAACCACCAAATTTTGAAAATTACTAAAAAATACATACAAATAAATATAATATACATAATAAAATAATAAGCAAAAGAGAAAAGTGGGAAACGCAGTTTATAGTATAGTAATTTAATATTAAGGTATGCTTCAGCTAACTAAATAATGGATCTTAGTTGAACACTGATTTGAAAAAAGGAGCTATAAAAAGATGCTTATAAAAATACTGGAGCAATATTTTAAGTATATTCATAGCATTTATGTATTTTTAAAAGAGACCATTTAAAAGATGTGTATTGAAGTATTTAACAAAAAAAAGATCTTGAATCTGTTTTAAATTTATTTGTGGTAGACAGAAAGCAATGAAGGAGAATAACATTATACAAAACAGCCATATATAATTGCTGAAACTAGATTACATTAGTACCTGTTTGAAAATTCATAGTTATGGCCTAGTGCGGTGCTGAATGCCTATAATTTCAGCACTCTGGAGGCTGAGGCAGGAGAATTTTTCCAGTTCGAGACCAGCCTGGGTTTCAAAGGGAGTTCAAGGCCAGCCTGAACTGTATAAGGAGATCATCTCAAAGACAAAGAAGAAAAAACTAGAGCTGTTTTATGCAAAATTTATAAACTTTCAATCATTAGAATGATATAAAATTACTTAATCTAAGTATCTTTAACAATCTGAATCATCTTAGTAAAAGATAAAACAAAAGATTCTTTAAGCAATATTAAAGTTCAAGTAAAATTCAAGTAACAATATTAAAATTCAATTATTATCTTATACAATCTAACATACCTTTTATAAAACAGATATGACAAAGCGAGGTCTCTGAAGAAATCAGATTCCATGACAGTCATTCACCTACTAATCTCTAAGAATAACAATATCTCATTATCTGGGTTTCAGCTAGATGTCTCGCACTATGGTGTCAAAGAACAAACAAAGGGAAGCTCAAATGTAAACAATTTAACCTCTACCTCCAGCATTTGATTGAGGAAATATGAATATGAAATTCATAATACATCTATAAAGTACAGTGGATTTGAATTATGAAATGAAAACTTCATTACAAAAAGCAAAAGCAAACTTTTGTATTCATTTCATAGTCGGCCAACATAATTAAAAAAGCAATAAGCATTAATCCTTTTATGTTTAGTGTTTCATTGGTTGGAACAGAGAATGCATGGTTAGAATCAGTTCTTTTTATTTTCCAAATAATTCTATCTTAGAATATTCACCGATGGCCTAATTTCAGTTTTCAAAACCATGGCTTTAATATTGAAAAATGGTTTCCCTACTATAGCCTGTCACCAAATAGTCAAGCTGCACACAAAAAACCATCTGAAGTCCATTGTCTTAATGATAGTATTACATTCAGTAACTCTGCAACACAGCCAACATTCGGTAGTTAAATCTTTCCAATAAATTTACTCAGAGTTCTTTTAAATTTGCAAAAATCAAAACAAAAGAACAAAAACAAAATTACCACAGAAACTCTTAAGACTGTTTTCACTATGCAACTAACTTTTATGACCAGATAACCAGACAGCTTCTTCATCTGTAACGACTGGTAATTTTTAATTTTCTACTGAAGAAACATGTTTTCTTAGTAATGATTAGCACAGTGCTAAGATTGGCAAACTATAATGTAAAAGAATAAGTAACTTTCAAGCTTTGTTGATCACAGACATTCTCAATTCCCTCCTCTCAGCCTCCCATTCTCTCTCTTCCTTCTTTTTCCTTTTTACAACCTTTTAAATTAAAAATAATAATAATAATTTTGTTGGCTATGCAAAAAACAGCTCTGGCCAGATATGGCCTATATAGCTCTTATTTTCTTAATACAGTTGGTCATGTCGATCTGATAACAAATTACTTGCTTTCAAATTCTAACGTTAGCATTTGTCATATTTATTTCAAATCTAAATAACAGAACTTCCTGGTAGTTTCTTGTCAGGGTTAAATGACTGAGATAACTGATGCATTCAAGATCCTACATGTGTTAAACTGTACATACCTGTGATTTCTAATCAAAAGCTGAGTGAGTGTAAGATACAGTTGATATGTAAACCTCAGCACATGGTAATTCAATCTTTTCCTGTGATTTCTAATCAAAAGCTGAGTGAGTGTAAGATACAGTTGATATGTAAACCTCAGCACATGGTAATTCAATCTTTTCCTCTATCACAAATGCTTTAAGGTTTAAGGTTAAAAAAAAAAAAAACTTTAGGAAGTCTTAACGGTATTCATTGAAATAATATGCTAGGTCTTTCTCAAATTTGCATCTCCACGTCTTGAAGCAAGCTATAATTCTAACTCAAATTATAAGTGCCACTTGCCTAGACTTCTGCCATAGCCATCAAAGACCACTTTACCAACCCTAATTAAAAGGCTACAGGGCCAAAAATATAACTCGGCAAACTAAGCACATACTTCGGCGAGCTCAAGGACCAGGGTTCAATCTCCTGCCCCAGGTGCCACAGAGGATACTGAGCCAGCTACAGAGTCTGGGTAAGGTGGTGCACACATGTAGTCCCAGCACTGGTGAGGCTGAAAACAGGAGGATCACTATGAGTCCAAGCTGCATGGCAAGACCCTGTACCAAATACAAACACACACACACAAAGGCTCAAATCAGAATCAGACATGACTCTCCCAGCCCCCAATCTGTTTGCCATGTTGCAGTATTCTCAGTAGGGAACTCGGCTGGCACCTAAGCTGTCATCCACAAACATATGATTCCTAAAAGAGATAAAAACAGGGCAAGAAATCTTGCAGATTTCTGGGACATCCGGGAACACCTAAAATCTTACACTGGGCCCTCAAAGACTGCCCACTGAGGTGCAGGCTGCTAGAGAACTCTAAGCACAGATGTTTATTAAAATCTTCCTGCCTAATGCCTCTTGCCTTCTTTCACTCCCTATAAAAGAGGGCCTGCCGCTCTTCATTGCCTATAGATGGCTTTTCTGCCCTCTGTCTGCCTGCACCCAGACACAAGAAATTCCATGTCACCTTAGTACAATAAATTTCCCATTATCTTTACACGAGCCTGGTGGCCTTGGCTGTTCTCTGTCCTCCGTTGCTCCTCACGTTAATCAGATCTCTTAGTGATCTATTCAAAGCACTTTGGACAGCTGAGCATGTTGCTGCACTGCGAACACCAACGAGGTTCCCAAGTCCACTACCACTGTGTGATTCTTAACCACCTACCTGCTTTCCAGTCTCATCCACTTCATCTCACACCTTCGGGCCTCCCACTCCAAGTACACTGCCCTTTTTCTCTTCCTCTAACATTGCCTGCCCCTTCCTACCCATAGGAAAGAACCAATGCAAGATCGCCAACTAATGTCTGTCCCTGATCTCTTGCTGTAGCAAGGGAAATTCGAGCCTCACAGACTATTACCACCTAGTAAGTTTCAAATTAGAATGTGTTTTAATTTTAACTGATACATAAAAGCATAAAAATTTTACATATTAATGGCACTCTGTGTATAGCATTTTGATACATGTCTACATTATATAATGCTTAAATATTATTGAATGAGTAGAACAAATGACAATATGGATCACATATGTATTCACATATAATTTATTTTGGACAGAATCCTTACATAGTTTTAGCATGATGTCAAATTCATAAATGAAGAATTTGACTTCAACAGGTTAAGCAATTTAGTCAAGGCCAACTCTTAAGTTCCTAGAAGAACCACAATTTATTCTGTCAAGTCCATTTCTTCCGATGTTTCAGGTGGTATCACACGACAGCAAAGGTCACGTTCTAGAAGAACAGTTTTTTTCCTCTTTATTTAGGGCAGGGTCTACAAGGTCTACAGGGTCTCACTACATGGATCAGACCCATAGTGATTCTCCTGTTTTCAGCTCCCCAAGTGTTGGGATTATAGGTACGCACCACCATGCCCAGTTCAATTGCCATTTAGTGTGCCTCACAGGTGGGGCCAGCATGGACCACCAGGGATTGAACCCCAGCTACTACGCACTGCCTAAGCAGGCACTTTAATCTGCTAAGCTATCAGGCCAGCAAGAAAACTTTTAAGAGTAATTCTGTATGAAGTAAAGAGAAAGGAAGCCTAAAACTTCTATATTCAGAAAGACCTGCTTGCAAATTTGGTCTTTGGTTGGAACCTGCAAAGTTGGAATCTAGATGTTTCCAAATGGCTTTCTAAAAAGAAAAATTAAATCCCCTCACTCCAAGCTAAAGAGGGCTCTTTGTGCCTAAAATGTGTAATAGACAATTCCTCACATGTGATGTCACAGCCAGGCATTCAGGGAATTATGCACATTTTGTTTCATTGGGACAAGCTGTTCAAAATTTATATGTGGTTTTCCCAGACATCCTTTATGTGCCTTTTCCCCTTGCTGACTGTACTCTGTATCACTCCATTCCAATAAATAACACAAATTATTACAACTCATAATGAATGCCCTCAGTCCTAGTGAACCCGTCTACACAGGTTTAGTCTGGAGCCAGTCTAACACACACTTCTAGCTACAGGCAGCAAGTCTTCCTCTGAAAAAGGCACCTCAGGATGAGCTGGCTATACATTTGATATGTGGTTAAGTACAGCATCTGGGCAGTCTACAGCCAGGCTAGTGACAATAAAGAGACTTCGGCTAAATTCCAGAAAAGAAGTATTCGACACAGAAAACACTAACACCTTACTTTCTCTATAAAGCATGGAATAAAGATATAAAGGAAAAATAAGACTTGCCCAGGATTTTGCTACTAGGTGGTAACCAATTTAGGAATAAACTCAGAATTTACAATTCAAAACAATTTACTTTTGTATGTCTTTTCATACAATTTTTCTGTTTAATTACTGAGTCACTCCACACTAAAAAATAAAAGCCACATCACCTTAGGAAAGAGAAAAATTTTATTTTGTGGAATTGTTGAAAAACATTCAAGACAAAAATTCCTAAAGAGCAATTCATGTCATGATTTCAACAAGGACAAAATCCTAAAAAGGATGTGTCAGAGAAACACTGCTAGATTCCCTAACCTTTTTTTTTTTAAAGGG
>PVKA01053800.1:0-11062 GCA_004027165.1 Ctenomys sociabilis | reverse complement strand
GGTGGGTGGGTAAGTGGGTAGGCAGGTGGGTAGGTGGGTATTTGGGTGGGTAGGTAGGTAGGTAGGTACGTAGGTGGGTAAGTGGGGGTAGGTAGCTTGTTCTTTCCCCTTAAGCAGTTCCTACTATAACAAACTGAAAGAGTAAATAAAATCAGAAAGCTAAGATAGCTATTGTGCAAGGCAAAGAAAGCTCTCCATTTTACCAAGTGCAATAGCAGTGAATAATTACTCCCTGAATTCCACCATAGTGATTCCTATTAACAGGAGGAGCAATGTTACCCATATCCCTCCGCAGGTAGATGCACAGAACAGACACATCCAGGCAGCCTGGTGGTCTCATGAACAAACAGGCGGAGTCTTTGCACATATTAACATTTTCTAGATCATAACACCTGGCTGATCCTTGGAATCACTTCTAGTTTGTCAATCCTCACAGTCAAAAACAACAACGACAAAAAAATGCTCCCCTCCGGTTGTAGACCTTTTCAAGTTTTTTGTATTGTAGGGTTTGACTCAATCTAGTCATGGCTTGTTTCTTTGTATGTAAAAAAACAGCTCTGGAAAATAACACAGGCGTGAAACCCTTATTAGTAATCTCTTTCTCTGAAAGAGCCCCAAGCAACAGCCACCAGCAATATCGTTGACCCTTGAAAATGAAATATGCACTTTGGAAGATTGCCCGTTGTCCTGTGAGCTGTTTTGCTCTTTTGTACATATTCACTTGGTAGAAATACGTTTTGTATGTGAAGCACAACCACTTACCATCATGGTGACTGAATGAGAATATTCACAGTACAATTTCTTTCTCCAGATACTGCTTGAAACTGATTAACTCTATTTGATCATCAGTCATTACTTTTCAGTTTCAAGTGTTCATAAAAATTTCTACTGATCTATTGAAAGGGATAGCTCATGCTTAATTCTTTTTCATCTCTCCAATCTATTGAGCACTTTTTTCACGCTTGATCTGGTAATCTGAACAACTGTTTGCAAACAAGAATAGTCAATAGAACAACCTTGTTGAATTCCTGTCATTTTGTTTAGTGACATCCTGTATTTGTCATGTGGTGTGGTTTTTGGTTTATTTGCTTTACTATATTTCTTTTATCTTCTTAACAATATATTCCTTGGGGCAACATAAAATGCAATAACCAGAAATCATGTCAATAGGTCTGGGGTTCAGAAAGGTGCATATAAGTCATTGTCATAGTTACACACAAATGTATTATCACTGAAAACTATACTGCATGTTAATGTTCTTAAAAATGATCGCAATAAAAGCCACACTGCAGTGAATCCCTGTCTACAGCCTTGCCTCCCCTTCCTTAGAGTGCGCCTAGCCCACTGTCCTTGCCCCTCTTTGCAGCATCTCTGGAATCCTCTTTCTTGAGCATCTTTAGCTGAGCCACTGTGGCTATATGGGTACCCTAAATCTACCCAGTTATGGACCTTTAGCAGTCATTTTGACTTTAGAAAAGAAGCAGAAACCACATGGTGTCAGTTCTTGACAGTAGATGCATTATTTCTGGTTTTAGGTCAAATGGCAGAAAATGGCAAACAAGCAAACAAACAAACAAACAAAACCGTAAGGATGGGGGCCGAGCAGACAGCTCAGCAGTCTAAGCATCTGCCTAGGCAAGCTCAAGAACCCAGGTTCAATCCCCGGTACTGCATGCAATGCCTGGCTATCTGAGCCAAGCTCTGACCAGGTGTGGTGGTGCAGGTCTGTAATCCCAGCGCAAGAGAGGCTGAGGCAGGAGGATCACTGTGAATCCGAGCTGCACAGTGACACCCTGGATGAAATTCATGAAATTAAGAATATCTGCATAATATTAAAATAAAAATAGTATACTGGGATGCATGTGTTGGAATTGAGGGAGATTATAGTGGGGGGGGGGACTTGTGCCAATGTTTCTGTTACATTACTAACTATTGTTTTAACTTTAGCCTCTACTGTACGTATCAGTCACTCTCGGCGTATTTCCATGATATTTGTCTTCTTTTCTTGGGCTGAGGGGGGAAAAATAATGCTTAATTGCTATAGGGATGTGGACAGAGGACACAACAAAGTCAGCGGTGTGGAGCTGAGGATTATTTTCGAGCATGCCTGTTTCACAATTGTGTGTTGTTGGCCCTCCCGTCTCTTGCTCTGTCTGAGGAGATGTGAGTCATTATTTTCCACTGTTTATACCTGCGCTCATTGGCCACCTGCCATGCCAGATGTTCTCCGCGGGTACAGAGGAGAGGAGAAGTCAGAGAACACATCCTGCTCTTCTCTTACAAGATCATTTACTGTGTCTCATAGATGTGCTTTGAGTATGAACTTACCCTTGGAAAAACCTTGGCTCCCTGAGGAGCCTACGAACCACTGGAATTCTCTTTGGCTTCCATATTTCAAAATAGCTCGGAAGGGCAGGACCACTAGGAAAAAGAAATCTCAGTCTAGACAAGTAGACAGCACGGTAATCGAGCCACTCTGCAGCTATGTGCTTGGGCCAGTGGCTCTTTTCTTGCTGGCATCTTTGAGATGCTAAGCAGGAAAGACCCATTTATCTTAAATGCATGTGAAAATTAGATTTCCTCCAAACAAATGGATAGGGATTGTAATTAATTAATTATTTATTTTTGTGCAAAAACTTCATTCATTTATTCACTCATTCATTCGACAAGTTTATAATCGATGTTTTCTATCAGTCCCAGTACTGTTCAGAACATTCTATACTATACCAGGCATGAACAAAATACAGCAAGTATTTACATTTTTAACTTATTACAAGAGCTATCCAAATAGCTCAGCGGATTACAGCCCCTGCAAACAGGTACAGGGGCTGGGGTCTCAATTCCAGGCCCTGGCATGCCAGCTCCACCCCCAGGATGCTCTGAGACAGGGATTGAGACTGGACATGGTGTTGTGCGCCTGTAATCCCCGCTCTTGGGAGACTGTAAACAGGCGGATCACTATAAGTCATATCTGGAAGTGAGACCCTGGACACCCTTGTAGACCTTTCCCTAAAACACAGAAAAAAATTTTAAAAATAAATAAAGTTATTATAAGAAAAGACACAGTCCTGTAACTCCTGCTCCTTCAATTAGTGTTGTAATGGTCAAGAAAGAAAAATGCGAGTGAAATGGGAAGGGAGAAATCCTGCCCAGATTTAATTTATTCACTACTTAAATTTATATACATTAGCTCATGCCTATAATGCAGAATGGTGGTGTTCATTTCAGGGAACTGGGACACGCACAAAACATGTTCTGAAAGTTTCACTCACTTGAGCCATCTTTCAGTGGCTGTTGTACAGTGCAGTAAAAAATAACAGATATGTGGAATAGAGAGAGGAAAAATTAGAAGATTAGAGGGCAACACTCCAGACCTAGAGGGGGAACCAGGAAAGGTGATTATTATTATTATTTTTTTTTTTTTTTGTCTTTTTGAGACAGGGTCTCATTATGCAGTTCAGGCTGGCCTTAAGCTCACTTTGTAGCTCAGGCTGGTCTTGAACTCACAACAATCCTCCTGCCTCAGCCTCCCGAGTGCTGGGATTACAGGCCTGTGCCACCACGCCAGGCTAGGAAAGGTGATTATTGATTACGCCTTATAAAATTAATTCCAATAAAGAGTTCTGTCATCAAATGGCATCTGAAAATTTGGTTATTTTCAGAGTCAAGTGGTGAAAATACTTCTGTATTTCTATAAATTCAATCATAAAACAAAGAACAGCAACTTCAAATCCCAGCCCTGGGGAGGCTGAAGGAGGAGGATCATGATTACAAATTCAGGAGTAGAGTGAGGTAGAAAGGGCATTCAAAGCCAGGCTGAGGGCTGGGGAGATAGCTCGGTAGAATAAGTGCTTACCTGCCAAGCACAGGGTCCTGAGTTCAATCCCTGGTACCACAAAATCAATACATAAATAAATAAAAATTAAAAAAGCTAGGCTGAACTTCATAGTGAGATCCTGTCTCAAAAAAAAAAAAAAAAAAAACAGAAAAAAAAAGAGTCATGAGGCACTTAAAACATACAAATCTCAGGGCCAGAGAGGTAACTCAGCAGAGTAAGAGCCTGCTTCGGTAAGGATAGCGACTTGGATTTGATGACTGGTGTTCCAGGCATGGTGGACCTGTCATCCCTGTACTAAATACAAATTCCAATGGACTGGTGGTCTTATCTCTTAGGAGATGTGTCTAGGTCCAGCAGTAACGTGGATAACTTTGCTGAATGAACCATGGACATGGGTGGCAGGACCTTATTAAAAGGTAGGGATAAACTCATCAGAGTCAGGAATAGAATGACCCTTCCTAATATCAAATATCACAAAGCATGCCCAAAATAAAGGCTACATTAATCATCTTACTGAGGTCTAGAACCTACGAACACTCAACTGGTGAAAAAAATCACTGCTGTCACCTCTCCCATCACTGCAGCAGTAGGGTGAAGAATGAACCAGTTTCAGAACTGCATTTAAAAAAAGTTGGAAAGAGACCGAGGGTGGTCGTGCAAGCCAGTAACCCCAGGGCTGGAGAGGCTGTAAATAAGAAGAGCACTGTGAGTCTGAGCTGTGCAGTAGACCCTGTACCAAATACATTTAAGAAAATGAATAAATGAAACTTTACAAAATGGAAAAATGTGACTCCAAACCAAAGGAATAGAAACACCAATTAAGTGGATTATTAAAATATTAAAATAGGGAAACGGCTCCTGGGAAATACACAGATACATGAAGAATATATCACAAGGGATGAACAGGAAATAAACTGAAATGCAGAAACCTTTCTGGCCTAGTGTACTGTAAAATAAAAAAATTAAAATATAAATTTTGATACAAATGGGGTATTCACATCCATTTTTTCTTTAGTCTTCAAATGTTAAATTAATAAATTCCCCTTGTAAGGTAATAATTTGCATATCAAAGTTAATTATTGTATTATTATTACTATTATTATTTGAGAGAAATTGGGGTGCACTGAGATGGTGACTGAGACTGGGTGCGGTGGAGTGCACCTGTAATTCCAGCTCTTGGGAGGCTGTGAACAGGTGGATCAATGCGAGTCTGATCTAGTAGTGAGACCCTGAACACCTTGTAGACCCTTCCTTAAAATAAAATAAATAAATAAAATAAAAGGAAATTTATATGCTTCATGTAATATTATTTACATGCAATGTATATATCAAGTTCCTATACACAGAAAACAGAATATATATATATATATATATGTGTGTGTGTGTGTGTGTATGTATTTCATGACCCAAAATGCAATATAAATAGATATATATCATCTTATTCATATATATTATATATACTTTTTTTTTTTGGTTTTTTGATACAGGATCTCACTATGCAGTTCAGACTGGCCTTAAGCTCATTTTGTACCTCAGGGTGGTCTCAAATTCACAACAATCCTCCTGCCTCAGCCTCCTGAGTGCTAGGATTATAGGCCTGTGCCACCAGGGCCGGCTTTATATATACATTTAAAGCATCTTTTAAACATAAATCAAAGCAGTTCTTAAATTGATGAATCTGTACATCACTTGCTCTGAATCAGTACAGAAAAGTGCCTTTCTCTATAGATTCATTGAATATTTGTAAGCCCTGAGTGTGAAACTTAGAAAAATGGTAAAACTGGTCTCGTGTTAAGATGAAGCATACAAAGGAGCTCTGCCCCTCCATCCCCTGGCATATAGGTCTAACGCTACAGGTAAATGTGCTCATTCTGTACTGAAGTATTTCTTTTTTTTAATTGAACCAAGGCTTGAACTCAGGCCCTTGCACTTGCCAGGGAAGCGCTTATTCCACTGAGCCATCTTTCTGGACCAGTAAATAGGTAAATATGGGCCAGTCTATTCACTTGAGCATAAAACTCATCAGATTTTATGAGTGGCCACACATTTTCAATCTCCTAAAGAATGAAGGGAAGGCTTTGGCTTAATTAAAAACCTAAATCTTGTTAAACTTCTCTCCTTTCATACAACACAAAAGCCTAAATCTTGTTGTTGAGCGTTTGACATCACAATATATACTTCTGGATTAATTATCAAAAACTCCATTATTCTTAAAGTTGTAGAGCCAGGACATTTTTCAAAATCATTGTCTCCCACACACAAGATAAACAATACAATAATATAATTTTGATTCGTTTAACAGCCACCTAAGTTATAAACAGGATGATGTTTTGACCTTGGAGCCAGCAACCATGGACTACATACTCTGAAGCAGTGAGATTAATGGTACTTCATCTCCTTTAAGTTAGGAATATCTGGCAACTGCTCTTAGCAATAATTATGCTCCCTAGTGAGCCAGTCAAACCATATATGTTCTTCTCTGGAAACAGATTTCAAAATTTCCAGATGCGTGCATTGGAAGGTGAGGCAGTATTTTCCTTGCTCGGTGGTCCAGATTATTCTTGAAGACAACCTATACATAATTATATATGGAGAGAATCTTGTGCCCTGGCTTGGCTTCTGTTTCATTTCATGCGACCAGTGTGCTTCGCATCCTACCAGTGAACACGTACCACTGACAGCCTTCAGGGAAGCCCTTCGCAGAGGACAGCTACCTGTCTGATTCCACGATGCCTTACTGAGAATCGAGTTTATTATAAACTAAATATGAGGGATACTTTCCCTTGCTTTGTATCAAAGTGGTTTTTATGGTAAACAACTTATGTAGAATTTTTAATGGGAACTCTTTTTTTTTTTTTTTTTTAGTATGTTTGGCTGTTAGAGGGTCTTGCTACACAGATTGGACTTGTAGTGATCCTCCTGTTTCAGCCTCCCCAGCCTGTGCTGGGATTACAGGCTTGCACCACTCAGCCTAGACTCTGAGGCTGGCGCAGGATCTGGTGCTCTGGATGAACTGCCATCCTGAACCTGCCTAAACTCGTCTAAGCAGGAGCGCTAGTCTGCTGAGCTGTCTCGTTGGCCTTAATGAGAACTTTTACAGCCCCAATTTATCTCGATTGGTGTACTAATAACACACGTAGTTCAACCCTGTTACTCATGGCATATCCCATCCCCCACATGATGGTTTTAGTTTTGTTTTACTTTTCTAAGATGGAGAATATTTTATTAAAGGGTTTTAATACACAGATGTCTTTCTGCATCTGTGGTCTCAATCCACAGATTCCACCAGGAGCAGATCAAAAGTTTTCAAAAAAGCAAGCTTGTATCATACACATAGAGACATTTTTGTTGTTGGTCTTTATGCAACATCGTAGAAAAATCATCTTCTGATGCTCATATTCTGTAAGGTATTAAAAGTCACGTAGGGGCTGGGGAGGTAGCTCTGAGGTCTAAGTGGCTGGCTAGCAAACACAAAGACGTGCATTAGATACCAAGGACCACACGCCGTGTCAGCCCCAACCCTGAGGAACACACAACCGGCCACTGAGACCACACGTGGCAGCACATGTCTGTAATCCCAGCGCTGGAGAGGCTGAAAACAAGAGGATCACCTCGAGTCTGAGCTGTGTAATGAGACCTTATACTAATCAAACAAATAAATAAACGATTTTTTTTTAAATAAAGAAAGCCATCCAGTAGTGATCTTTAAAACTGACATTAACATTTCAATATATACTTTTCTCTTTGCCATGGTTAGACAAAACCATACATGCCAATGTACAGAAAAAAAGTGAGATGACATCACTCACACTGCAATTTATGCCGTAGCTTACCATTACGTCTTTTATATGCTTCCACACTTGATTATACATAGAAGCTATTCCTCAGTAGATCCTCTCCGCGTGTGTACTCAGCAGTCATCGAGCAATTGCACCAGCAGTAGGCAGCAAAGTTATTTTTATGTCTTTGCTGTACCTAAGCTACGCTGTTCACTGTGTTAAACCTAGTGCGATAGGCTTTCTCAGTCTATTATGAAAGACTGTATTCTTTATCGGCAGATCTAAGGAGGGATGGTTTGCAGTAGATGGCATGACTTCTATAAGCTATATGTCAATTTTAGACTGTTGTTTGTGTGAAACATGACCATCCCAGGATGCTAGAACCAATTTTGCTTATACACAAAAGGATGACTCGGTCTCTCTTCCTACCTATATTGCCTCATTAGCCTTCATCATGCATAAGGAGAAATGCCCATACGTTTGCATTTGTGTTTGCTTTCTATCTTTCAACTGCAGTACATTGGTCTCAGGTTGAGTACAAGGTCAGTTTAAATCGGGATCCCAAGTTCCGGAGGATGTGCAAAGAGACAGATTATCTGACTTCATGTCCCAGCCCGATTCACCTTGGAGAAGCAGTAGCCAAGGGAATCGGATGACCACAAAGCTGCAAACCCTTATCGGTCCCTTTATGTTTGTTAAAGATTATTTGCATGACAGAATTCAAGGCTTTCTACTCTTAATTTCTCCTGGAGCTGGGAGGAAATTCTGCTTTCCTAAGACAAACTTTAGCATGCTCAAGTTAGCAAGGGGAACTTCCTATCTTCAGAGAAGTCTAGCTGAAGGGCAAGGCATTTGGGCACAGATTTGCATGAGGCAGTCTTTCTGTGGACTCATGCAACTATTAATTTTTTTTCCAGTTGGCACTGGAAGGGAAGGGTGATGAGTTCCTGTAGTCATTGGTATCTGTTGGTTTGGGCACTGGTCTGCGAGAGACCTTGGTAAAAGCTACCAAGACCAGCCATATATTCTGACCAATATAATGGAGCAAGAATTGCACAATAAACCAAATGTATTTTCTTTCTCCATGGGAGGGCAGAGAAAAGGAGAAGTGCAAGAAGAAAAACAGTGGACAGGCATGAATGAATACCAGTTCATGGTTACCTTTGTGCAGGGGTGAGCAGATGGATCATGCCTTACACACATAAAACTGTAGGGTATCTTTAGAAGGTGAGGGTGTTCCACCACATAAATGACAGAAGATAACGATAGAGCCTTATCTCTGGGGTTTTAGAAGTCCTCTATAAAAAGCCCAAAGCTCAAGAGATAAATCAGATTGGCAGATTTTTCGAGGTAACTAGTAGCCTTTTGTAGGAGAATACAGAAATGCTTATAGTTTTGAAATACTGGGCCATGAAGAAGCAAACTACAAAAGAGAGATTTTCATGGAAGAGGATTACTGATGGGTTGTTCTCAGGAGAAAATTGGATTTGAGGAGAAAGACAACGGTTAGAACACATTCTTAGGCTGTATCTTAGGCTGCTTTATAATCAGTGGTCACAGAAGCTAAGGGTACAATTTCAACAAGGCGACGTGGGAGTCATTCATACTGCTTGTTTCCAAGGTAGGAAGATGGAGGAGGACAGGTACAGGACCCAAGAAGCGGAGAGAGGAAGAAAGAACCAGAGACAATGGAAAGAATCAGACTCTAGACAGACGGAGTGTCCAAGGTCATGCCTGGGCGACGGTCAGCCAATCACCGAGACCTCCATGTTCCTAATCTGTTTCATCCAAGTTAATAAAGTTGACAAAATCGCCGTGAACCACAAATGCTTGATTGCACGGGCAGCTTGGGAGGATAAATCCTAAGACATAATTTGTTCTGCCTGCGGCCAAGGTCTAGATTTCTGCCACCTGGTATGAGACAGGCATGGGAAGTATATCTCGGGTGTCATGGCCTCAGGCTTTGCAAGCGGAATGATATAATACAGGACACATTTTATAATATAACTTTAGACGGAATCACCCAAAGAATCCTATATAACAAGTACAGGAATTCTGTCCACATGCTAAAGACCAAAGAATCCAGCTGAAAGCCTGGATCCTAATATCCAGCTGAAAACCTAGTCTAGGAAACCATGCACCATCACCAGCCTCTCCCGCTTTAGGTGACATTTCTCAGGTATTTTTTGTCAGAGCAGAGACAGAGATCAGACTAATTTACACAGACAATGGGGAAAAGTGTTGTAGGTATGCATTTTGCATTCTAACAAATTCCATTCTTATTCTCCTCGGTATCTATGTGAAGTTCTCTACTTTCCAAGGGCAACGCATTGGATAGCTTTGCAAGCTGCTTTGTATATAAATAGGAACACGAAAGCAAATAAATGAGAAATAATGGGTGAGTTATCATATATTGATATGCAGCTGGCTTTTGCTTGGTTTTTAAGGAGATTTGGTGTTTAAAATCAATGAATGAATGAGTGAATGAATGAATGAAAAAAAGAACTATGTGTTTTATGTTGTCTGACTGGAAAAGGATTTAACCGGTACCGAAACAGATGGTTTAATATTCTCCTGGCCTCGGTCCTTTATTGAACCTGCACTTCTGAGTGGTGTGGATTAGAAGTCACATTCTTAGAAAAATAATTACTTGGTACCTTTGGGTGAGGGCATTAATTTCATAGTCTTGGAATCTGTCCCATTCTGCATTTAAAATTGCATTGTTCTTTCTAACTAGAAAAAAGTATTAACCTCCTCATCTAAAATTACCTACAGGGAGCTGGGGAGGTAACAACAGAAGGAAGGGTAAGCGCTCCTTGGGTGATTAGAAGGATTTGTTGTAGAAATATTACAAAACACAGTGAAAGATGACTTGAAAATACTGGTTGTCATGCATTATTAAAGGGCAGAAACTCTGTTCGACATTAAAAGCTAACATTCATTTCTTCTGAATCAATTAACTGGTCGTGCCAGTGTACTGCTGGGAGAAGCAATGACTTGACTCTCATCTAGAGGTCTGGGCAGCTGTGCTGGTTTCGCTGGCCAGCCAAAATGTCAGAGAGTAGAGTTAGACATGGCCCACATTTCTTCCTAAGATGAGATTAGCAAAAGGGCCAGTCAGGTAAAACACATTTGTTTCTATAAAATTTCCTAGGTGCTTTTGAGCAGCAACAAAATATAAGGAAAAAAATTGACATACTAGGGAGCTAGTTGGACAGTACGTAGGCAATAAGTTAGATAGGTAGAGAGAGATGTGAATTAGGTAAATACACAGGAGATAGGTGGTAGATAAGTTATAGAGACACACAGACAGAAAATAGGTTAATAATGATACATATAGATAGATGATAGATAGATAGATAGATAGATAGATAGATAGACAGACAGACAGACAGACAGACAGACAGACAGACAGACAGGTGATAGATATATAGATACATAGATA